>OX402007.1:12557713-12835213 GCA_947859395.1 Eupithecia insigniata | reverse complement strand
GCAATTGATTGATAAGATCGATTATTTGATAGTTGCCATCGCCATCTGTTGACGATTAGCAGAATATACGCGCCATAAAACAGCCCTTATAGTTCTTCTACTTCGAGCACCGAGCCGCGACATGGTTAAATGCGTTGCGTGCGGCAAGTTTATGCCGAAAGATGGCGCTCAATGTCCACAATGTAATAGCTTCAGCCATTATGAATGCGCTTGTATTTCGGTGGGGGATAAAGTCGCAGACACCTGGAGATGCGGAGAATGCCAGGCTCGAGTGCCGAAGGGCACGGACACCACTACGCCACCCGGACGTGCTGCTCAGGAAAATAACTCAGCTGGTGGGAGCTCCCCTATGGTTCTAGATGAGACAGCCCTAAACATCACTGCGGAGTTCGACACCCAAATGAACTTCGAAATGGGATTGCGCGCGATCAGGGAGGACTTCTTCGCTGAACTCCTGTCATTCAAGGAAGAGATGCGGTCTTTTTCCGCAGAGATGAGGGACTTCCGGCTTGAGGTGGCGGATTTCCGGGTTACACTAGCAGGGGCCAACTCGCGGCTCGATGGGCTGGAACGGCGGATCGAGGCGGTCGAGCAACGACGCGAAGCTCCTCCTGAGATCACCGGTCTTCTCAATAAGGTCGCGTGGCTGGAGCAGGAGATCCGCGATCGGGAGCAGGAGTCCCTCCTCACCGACCTGGAGATAGGGCAGCTGCCCGAGGAGAGGGGAGAGAACGTGGTGCACACCGTCACCGTGCTGGCGGCCAAGCTGGGCGTCGCGCTGGAGGAGAGGGACGTGGTCTTTGCGGAGCGTGTGGGCGTCGCGCAGGGCGCGGGCGCCGGCGGCGAAACACCGCGCGCGCGCCGCATCGTGGTGCGGCTAGCGCGGCGAGGCAGTCGCAACGAGTTGCTGGCTGCTGCGCGCGTGCGCCGCTCGCTGACCGCCGCCGACGCTGGTCAGTCTGCCGCTGCGCCTGGTCCACGTATCTTCCTGAACGAGAGGCTGACGCCCGCCAACCGGCGGCTGTTTTACCGCGTCCGTGAAGAGTGCCGCCGGCTTCAATGGCGGTACTCCTGGACCAAACGAGGCCGCATTTTCGCCAGGCAGGGTGAAGGCAAGCAAGCCTTTGCTATCCAGACGGAAGCGGACTTGGTGCGGGTTTTTGGTCCGCCCTCGGTTTGATTAGTTACCCTAAAAATAATATTAAAACAGTAAAATTTTCTATTCTGTCTGTTAAATTAAGTGGCCACTTTTTTGTGTTGATTTTACTTTTTCTCTTTATGGTTTCTTTTTGTATTTTAACGCTCTTATTGTTGGTACTAAGTAGCTCTGTCTGCAATAGCTGCGGGTGGATATGGATAATTGAAATAAGTTACTATAAAATCTCTATTTATTTATATTTATACATAATATATTATTTCTGTCTAGCTTTCGAAATAATTTGTATCTACAAGTTATTTATTTATATAAAAATTATTATATTACCACCTTATGATAACTCATTCACATTATTTTTTTATTTTTCTACACTTTTTGTTCACCTGATACCTACTATCTCTATACTGACAGTTTTACTAATCTGGTTCAGTGTGAAATCTTGTCTATTATTGTCAGATAAAATTTTATATTTACTTTATTATGATTAACATACGCCATCTTAGAGTTGGACTTTTTAACGCGGGCTCACTTAATACAGGTCACGAGGAGTTTTTGGTAGCCATGGAGGAGTTTTTTCCTGATGTCCTGGCCATTAATGAGACCTGGATTAGAAATGGGGAGGAAGATAAAGTTCCACAAATCTCTGGATACAATTTCATGCATACCCCTAGGCACAGTAATATTAAGAAAGGACGGGGTGGGGGGGTTGGATTTTATGTGCGCAGGGGTATTAATGCACGTAAATGCGCATACCCAGTAGTGTCCTCGGTGGAACAGATGTGGCTGAAGCTAAGCGTGGTAGGTAAAACTATCATTATTGGCACTGCTTATCGCGCACCCTGGCAAGATGTTGTCACATTCTTGGATGCGTTAACTGATTCTATTTCCTCTTTCTCTAAATGTGACAATATCATCCTTGTAGGAGATTTTAATGTAGATATGCTTGGCCCTCAAAATAATAAAGTTCAATTACTTCAACAGTTCTTGGATAGCCTTAACCTTGTTCAGGTAATAAGTGAGCCCACACACTGCACTCCGCATAGTCAAACTTTGATTGATTTAATTTGTTCGGACGCTCAAGTACGTAATTCTTCCATAAAGCACACACCTGAACTTGGACACCATGCAATGCTTGTGGTGGAATTTAACATAAAGAAGGATAAATTTCTCCCTTACTCAATTACTTATAGGCCTATGAAGGATATCTTAGTAGACTTATTCACTACAGATTTAGACTCCATTGACTGGGGGCAGTTTATGGATTTATGTGATGTGAATGAATTGGTTACAAAGTTCAATAATAAAATTGTTACTCTTTTTGATTTGCATGCACCAGTTAAAACAAGATTATTAAGGGCCACTCCCCATCCGTGGATCACAGACACAGTTAAGGATATGATTAAAATTAGGAACAACTTCCATAATAGGTATAAGCTGAGTACAACTGAAACACTCAAAATGTCATACAAAGATATGAAACACATAGTTACTGTTACTCGCTTGCACGCGTATTGCACATTATTGACCGAAACTGAATCGCGATGAATTGTGATAGCTGTGGAGACCGCTTTAATGACGGAGTTCAATGTGCCGTCTGCAAAATGAACTTGGACTTTGGTTGTGCCAATATAACCGAGACTGGTTACCGCCGCTTGGGAGCTGCGAAACAGGCACAATGGAAATGCCCGGCATGCCGGGCCCCATCGCCCGCGCCTACCTCGCTGGATAAAATAATGGAAAAGCTCAACTCAATGGAGATGACAATGACTGCTCTTCCGCAACTCTCCGAAGATATCAAAGGAATCAAGCTCAACCTGGACAAGTTACAGGACAGTTGCCAAAATGCTGTACGAATGACTGAAGAGATTGGTAGGCGTGTCGACGACGTAGAACTTCGTACCACCTGCCTGGAAGGCTCATTGTGTGACCTGGTTGAGGTTAAATCCCAAATATTTACGTGCCAACGCAACGATCTTCAACGCGACCAAATGTCGCGTCAAAACAATGTCGAGATAAAAGGCGTCCCGCATAAGAAGACTGAAAACTTATTCGACATTATTGAAAAGATCGGCTCATGTGTCAAATATAAAATCGCGAAACCACAAATAAATTATGTGAGTCGCATTCCATCCTACAGCGGCAAAGATAAGTCCATAATAGTGAGTTTCCTAAATCGGTATGTAAAGGAAGATTTTATTGCATCGGCCCGCTTGCTGAAATCCCTCTCAGCAGTGGATATTGGCCTAAGCGGTGGAAGAATTTATGTGAATGACCATCTTTCTCCGGACTACAAGAAACTCCTCACAGAGACCAAACAGCTGGCCAAGGACAAAGGTTACCTACACACTTGGGTAAAATACTCTAAAATACATGTCCGAAAAAATGACACATCACCTGTTATTACTGTTCGGTCGCCGGTGGATTTAAACAAGTTGATATAATATGTTTCTTACTTCCGGACCTTATTTTAACTTTATTTCATGTGTTTCATTTTGGTATTATTTTCTCCACACGCAACTTATTATTATATCTTAGAGCTTATTGTTACCCTGTCTTAAACACTTGTTTTTGTAACTTTTATTATAACCGCAAATGTTGTACGCACTTCTCGCAATCTATTGTTCATTTTTTGTTTAAAACGCTTTTACTATTCGCATCTACCATAACACCACATAAAATAATAACACAACAGAAGATAACTGTTTCGTTCACCCTTAATAAAAACTTATTACTAATTCACAATGTTTACACTGCCGCCGCTTGGAATGTCAAGGTCACGGTCAACTTAATATTTCATATTTACTATTACTGCACTACCTACAGCTTACTGCTACTGCACTCGGTAACTCGAACAGATGTTACTGAGACTAATTACATAACAAGCATGTTATTGTTTTACCATTACAATGTATTCTGATAAACTCGAATGTTACTACCAAAACGTTAGGGGATTACGTACGAAAACATCAGTATTACGCCGTAACCTACAATTACATAACTATGATGTTATTGCTTTATCGGAGACGTGGCTACTGGAAAATATTTCAGACGCAGAACTTTTTGACAATAGGTACTTCGTGTGGCGCCGAGACCGTAGGTATGACGTCACCAACCAAACCCTTGGCGGTGGTGTGTTACTGGCGGTTAGAACAGGTTACCAGGTATTGTCTCGCCCGGAATGGAATTCTACCGCAGAGGATCTGTGGCTCACTATTCGCTCCAACGATATTAGCTCGACAATAGGCTGCATCCATATTTGTGTATTATACTTATGTAAACAAAACAAAGGACTAACTTTCCCGCAACAGCTTACGAATTTTTTAAATAATCTTCGCGATATTATTACAGCTAATCCAGCTGATAAGTTTGTTGTAATGGGTGACTTCAATCTTGGATCGATTCAATGGCACTTAATAGATGATTTGGGTTACCTTAAGCCAGCCAACTTATTGGGGAAAATGGAAATTGAATTGACCGATGAGCTGGACGTTATTGATTTTCATCAATATAATTGTGTTCCTAATCAGCATGGTAGATTTTTAGACTTAGTTTTAGCCAACCTTGACGTCAGCGTTTCTAACTGTAATAATCCACTGGTACCTCTTGATGCTCACCATAATGCACTTGAAGTGACAGTTAACATTTGTTTAGAGCAACTGTTAAAACCAGCACCCAGGACCAAATACTGTTATGATAGGGCAGACTTTAAGGCACTTAATCTTTGTTTATCTGAAACAGATTGGGAACTCAATCTAACAAAAAATTCACTGGAGCAAGCTACCGAATACTTCTATACATTATTGAAGTCTTTGAGGGAAAGGTTCGTTCCATCAAGAGTAGTTAGATTTAATAAATTTCCATCATGGTACTCTGCCGCATTGAAAAAGGTATTAAAAGAAAAATATAAATTCCATAGTAAATACAAACGCTACGGCATGCTGGCAGATAAAATTACTATTGATTATTTAAAAACTAGATCAAAGGTCCTGGAAAAGGAATGTTATACCTCATATATCTCTTCTGTGGAAGATTCTATCAAAGATAATCCAAAGTATTTTTGGTCGTACATTAAGTCATTATCAAAATCCACATCTATTCCATGCTCCATGACATATAATAATAAGAATACCTCATCAGGGCCCGAGATATGTGACTTTTTTGCAGATTACTTTCATTCCACATACTTACAGCCAGATTCCCAATCGCCCATGGCTTCTTCGTCTTCAGCAGTTAGTCCAACCTCATCGCACACGGTCGGTGTGGATTGCGACCTTTCAAGAGTAGAATTATCTACCTCTCTCGTTAAGAACAAACTATTGAAACTAGATAAAAACAAGTCAGCGGGATACTATACCACCTATTTTCTTAATTAAATGCGCAGATGAACTATCTGTTCCCATTTTTATACTATTTAATAGGTCTCTTGACGAGGGATATGTTCCCAAGATCTGGAAGTCTGCGTTCATCTCACCAGTTCACAAGAAAGGTGCAAAGGATAACGTCGCCAATTATCGTCCCATTTCTAAACTCTGCATTTTAGCTAAAGTGTTTGAGCGGATAATTTATGAGCAGCTAATCGGGCCAGTTAGGAAGTTTCTTCCATCCACTCAGCATGGTTTTCTTTCTGGTAGGTCTACGGTGTCAAATCTTATTCTGTTGAACGAAAGCCTCACCGAAGCCATGGATGGTGGTAAGTGTCAAACTGATGTAGTCTACACGGACTATGCTAAAGCCTTTGACCGAATAGATCACAATATACTTCTATCAAAGCTTTCTGCTATAGGAATCAGAGGAGATCTATTAAGATGGTTCGCCTCCTACATAAACAATAGATCCCAGTTAGTAGTCCTGGGTAATTTTCAGTCTAAGTGGATGGGTGTTCCAAGCGGTGTCCCGCAAGGTTCGTTACTGGGACCGCTTTTGTTTTTAATATTTGTATCAGATATTGACACTTGTTTCCACCACTCATCTGTGTTGACCTTTGCCGACGATATGAAGATTTTTCGTCCCATCGCCAATCACAGAGATGCTATGCTTCTGCAGGCAGATCTCGATCGTCTTGATGAATATTGTGTGAAAAATAAACTAGATCTTAATGTTAATAAATGTAATATTACAACTTTCACAAGAAAATCTAATTTAATTAAATTCAATTATAAGCTAAAACATCATATTCTAGAAAACGTTAGTAGAATGAGGGATCTTGGGGTCATCCATGACTCAAAGCTTTTATTTGATGCTCATATCTCCTCTATTGTCAGTAAAGCTTCTAAATCACTTGGGTTTATCATGCGGTCTTCAAAAGACTTCAAAAACATCAAGACGATCAAGATTCTCTATAGTACGTATGTGCGTTGCCACTTGGAGTATGCATCCCAAATCTGGAACCCCAACTACTCTACCTATATCGATAGAATTGAAAGAATACAACGCAAATTTCTGCGATACATAAACTTTAAACTGCGACTGGATGAATCCGATTACCTTATTAAATGTGCCAAACAACATCTTCTTCCACTGTACCTAAGGCGTGATTTTGCAGATATAGTCTATTTGGCTCAAATTTCAACCTCTCACATAGATAGTCCAGAGTTGCTGAGCAAAATCCAATTCTATATTCCAAACAGGTCTTTTAGACAAACGAATCTTTTCTATTTACCTCCAGTATCGACAAATTACCGCCAAAATTCCTTTTTGTACCGAGCGAGAAAAAAATTTAATCTTCTGAATACTGAGCTTGACCTTGACATCTTCAATAGCAGCATCTCTAGTTTAAAAACCAAACTTAATAAGTCTTTCTTTGATACATATAAATTTGATAAAAAATAAGTGAATGAATACAGTAGAAAAAGTGAACATAACTAAAAAAAAAAAAAAAAAAAAAATTAATTGTACTAAATCTATGGTAAATGCGAATGTTAGCTTGTTATTATTATTTGTGCTTCTTGTAATTGTATTTTGTATCTATAAGTGGGAACTTATTAATAGCCACCTGTTATCTTTACACATCTCTAATATGTATTATTGTGCTGAAAGATCCCCTAAAATAAATAAATACTGCTGCCATAGAAAGTGAAAAAACAGCTTTCTTTACTCAGAAAATTAATAATGCTAAGAATTCTAAAGAACTATGGAAAACCCTTAAATGTAATTTATTAACTAATACTAAGCAAGCAGTTCAACTCCCATCACAATTTAATGACCCTGAGCTCCTTAACTCTCATTTCCTTCATGTCCCAGGAGACGAAGGTGTAACTATTTCAGATTTAACTTATTTTGAACACCACAGGTTCAGCTCTGTTGCCTTCTCTCTTAATCCAGTAAATGAATTGACAATCCTGAAAATCATTGAGAGCTTTAAATCCAATGCTCGTGGTATTGATGACATCTCTTTGGATATGTTGCTTATGACTTTGCCTCAATCGTTGCCTGTCATCACCTCTATCATAAATAAGTCAATATGCACTGGGGTTTTCCCCGAATTATGGAAGGTGTCAGTTGTGATGCCTATACCCAAAAATAACCAGCCCTCTTCTGTAACCGATCTTAGGCCAATCAGTTTACTTTCTTGCCTCTCTAAAGTATTGGAGAAGGTGGTATGTATACAACTAATAAAACACATTGAAGATAACCAAATCCTTCCTCAGTTTCAGTCTGGTTTCCGTAAAAGGCACAGTACATCAACTGCACTTCTGGATGTTGTGGATAACTTCCTAACTGCTCAGGACAATGGAATGTGCACTTTATTGGTACTGCTAGATTTTACACGAGCATTTGACTCAATAAATATACCATTACTAATTTCTAAGCTTGCATTTTATGGTTTTGACTCAAATGCGATTAAATGGTTTTCTAGTTACCTCGATCAGAGACTTCAATGTGTTGAATTGAAGTCACCTAGTGGCCTTCCTGTTCGATCTTCTTTTCGTCCAGTCTCCAGAGGAGTCCCTCAAGGTTCCATTCTCGGTCCAATCCTTTTTATACTGTACAGTGCCGACCTCATTAATGGTATCTCCTTTTGCCAACATCATATATACGCCGATGATCTCCAGATGTATCTTTCCTTCCTGCCTTCTGATTGCCCCAGTGCTGTGAGCAAAATAAACCATGACTTAGAACAGGTTTTCAAATGGTCTAAATCAAATTCATTAGTTCTTAACCCAAGGAAATCCCAATTTATGCTTATAGGTTCCAGAGTGAATCTTGCTAAAATGGCAGATAAAACAATTAATATTGAGGTAAATGGAGAAAGGGTTGCTCAGGTAACTGAAGCAAGAAACCTTGGGCTTATAATGGATTCCAACCTCCGGTTTGAGAAGCATGTATCTGAATGTGTGCGTAACTGTTTCTATCGGCTAAGAATTTTGTATAAGATCAGAAAATATTTGTGCGAGGACATACGAATTAACCTCTGTGAATCCCTCATCCTATCACGGTTAAATTATTGTGACATAGTCTATGGTCCATGCTTGTTAAAACGAACCCAAACCCTGGTGCAGCGAGTACAAAATGCCTGTGCACGTTTTTGTTTTCACATACCTCCACGCACCCATGTTACTCCTTTTCTAAATTCATCTAACATGTTAAAAATGAATGCACGTCGGAATCTTCATTTAGCAACCCTACTTTTTGGTGTGATTGGTTGCAAAACTCCCATGTACCTTTATAAGAAATTAGAGTGGGCGAAGGAAGGTTCTAGGTATGCCAGAAGAGAGTGTACTAAAGTTTTTGTTACGCCCAGGCACAAAACCGTGGCTTTTCGAGGTAGCTTTAGTTTTGCGGCTTCGAGCTGCTGGAATGTCCTCTTACCGCCGATTCGTGGATGTAAAACAGTACACACTTTCAGACTCAAGCTGCGGAGGCATTTACTTACAACTCAACTCAACTCATAATTGCAAACGCTTGAACTCACCGATCACTTAAGGCACGCTTGACATTGTACTGTGGAGCTCCTCTGGATGGGTGGGTTGGTATTTGAGAAAGCAGTTATTCTTCACAACAACTCTGGTGTCTCGAAGCATTGCACTAAACACTTCACACAGCACTTGAGGCACGAGTTAGTGAAACGAAAGGTGGGCAGATAAAGCCGGACTCACGCGAACAAACTAAATATAAATTGCAAATTGTAAATCACTTGTAAATATCGAATTTGGAGAACATGCGATCGAGCGTGTTTTTCCAACGAAAGAGCAAATCTTCTTCTTTTTTTAGCTTTGGCTCTGCATCTGGATTTATACAATTCTGCCAGTGGTATGAATTGCGCATTTAGGAACAATAGATTAAAATTTAAGGAGGGAAAAAGCAAATCATAGCTTGACTTCTTTGTTATTGGCAATAAATAGGTGTCTGGTTTGCCACTTTTCTATCAGTGTCCGTTTTCTTGCAGCCGGTTCTGAAGTTGACAGTTTTGCGGAATGACAATTGTAACTCTGGACAAACAAAATCAATATTTTTAGGAGTAGGTGCATCACATAGCTAGGAAAGGGTGCACTCACAGACATAAAATAAAATCTTATCTAGCTAGGAACCCATAGATCAACGGGGCCGCCGCGCCGCCGCCGCTGCTTCTGAGTTTTATCACGTTCTGAATATAATATTGTCCAAGTGTACCATACATATTTTCATTATTATTTTATATAAATATTTTTATTTTATTTTATTTTGTTCTACCTAAATTACCTTCATACTTATATATATATGTATATTTTATTATGTTTATTGGCAGGCTTAGTTCCTATGTTTTCATGTTACTTACAAGTACATACAATTTTTTATTTTTTTCGTATCATTGTTCTACTCTAGTATCCAGTGCTGCCACATTGTTTCATTTCTTTTTACATAATATTATCTACTCTGTCTTGCGCTGGATCTGAGATCGTGTCTGTCCACTCTACATGGTTCTGACTGAAAACCAGTGCTCTTTCACGAATTCCCTAGGTTTTTGTGTTAGAGCACCAAGCTGAGTCAGGACCTGTTAGACCTTCACACTACTACTAGCTGAGTGGGCTACTTAGTACCAACCCAATGCTTACTAGTCTTAGTAACTACCTACTTATTGTTCATCTGTGTATTGTCTATGTGTTATATAGTAGGTTCTAAGTAGTCTTTCATTTCTTTGTATAACTGTGTGTTGTGTCTAATAAATTATTTTCTTCTTCTTCTTCTTCTTCTTCTATCCATCCATCCATCCATACATCCATCAATCCAGTTATTTTGGATGGATGGATGGATGGATGGATCATCCATCCATTCATCCATCAATCCATCGATACATCCATCCATCCATCCATCCATCCATTCAACTTAAAATTGCAAAAGTTCTACCTATCTATAAAAAGGGGCAAAGAACAGATCCTAAAAATTTTAGACCTATTTCACTACTACCTATTTTTTCATGGATGCGTGAAAGAGTAACAAATATCCATCCATACAAACTTTGACATTTATAATATAAGTAGGATTTTCTGGTAGGTACCAGAAAATTAATCTCTGCTTACTCGTAGTTTGGGACTAGATCATGCAGTGCAATTTTTCCAGTAGACAAGCACGGGGATTGTTCTCTAGGGTAGAATGTATGTATGTATGTGATCCATCCATCCATCCATCCATCAATCCATCCATCCATCCATCCATCCATCCATCCATCCATAAATCCATCAATCCATCCATCCATCCATCCATCCATCCATCCATCCATCAACCCATCCATCCATCCATCCATCCATCCATCCATCCATCCATCCATTCATCCATCCATCCATCCTTCCATCCATAATCTAGTATAATGTCATAATATGGCATATGGGGGGAACGCCAATGTTGGTGAAGTTAGCAGAGCATCTTCCAGCAGAGCATAAATAAATTAGAGTTCTGTTCGCATGCAGGTGGGTTCTACAGTTCCTGATACTTTACAGGAATAGTTCTGGCGTTTTAAAATAATAAAATTGAAGTGAAATTATGCTCTGCTAACTTCGCGTAGCAGAGCATATTACAGAAATCGAAAAAAAAATGAAGGATCTAGGTATCTGTACATAATATAAACAGTTCCTGATAGATTAAAGAAATAGTTCCGATATATTTACTGCAATAAACTAAATTTAAAGATCTCATCATGTACAATTTCTGTTCGAGTTAGAGTCGTGAAAAAATGTCCCTTCGACCAGCGAAAATTACTATTTTCATGGATTGCATCGAGATAAAAACGAAAACAGATAAGCTTTTTCGGTTTTGATAAGTTTTTTTACCTGAAATCCTGAAATACTCATACAAAACGACCTTGTAAAAATTAAAAATATTAGTGATTTTTCGTTCTATTCGAAAAGTGTCAGACACCATTATAGTAAGTTTTATCCGAGTTCTATTAAAATGGACCGCGTTTAAAAGTAAAAAACGTCTGATCAAGAGTCTAATCTTTAATTTTCCATAAATTTAAGAAGCACAACTTATGAAAATTTTATGAAATTGGAGTTTGAACTCTGACGCAATCTGTGATTTGTGTGTTGAATTTGTAAAGATTCAAAGGCCTATAAAAATATTTTTATAAGATTTCTCGTAGCATGCATGGAGATTAAGATAAACAATGATCTGTTCTTATGATTCAGTGCAAATGCAGAAAGAGAACTCCTGAAACTTTCATGAAATCGGACTTTGAACTCTGACAAAATCTGCGATTTGTGCGTTGAATTTGTAAAGATTCAAAGGCCTATAAAAATATTTTTATAAGAGTTCTCGTAGCATGCACGGAGATTAAGGTAAATAATGGTTTGTTCTTATGATTCAGTGCAAATGCAGAAAGAGAACTCCTGAAACATTCATGAAATCGGACTTTGAACTCTGACGCAATCTGCGATTTGTGTGTTGAATTCGTAAAGATTCAAAGGCCTATAAAAATATTTTTATAAGAGTTCTCGTAGCATGCACGGAGATTAAGGTAAATAATGGTTTGTTCTTATGATTCAGTGCAAATGCAGAAAGAGAACTCTTGAAACTTTCATGAAATCGGACTTTGAACTCTGACAAAATCTGCGATTTGTGCGTTGAATTTGTAAAGATTCAAAGGCCTATAAAAATATCTTTATAAGAGTTCTCGTGGCATGCATAGAGATTTAAATAAACAATGGTCTGTTTTTATGTTTCAGTGCAAAACCAGAACCAGAACTCTTGAAACTTTCATGAAATCGGACTTTGAACTCTGACTTAATCTGCGATTTGGGTGATGAATTTGTAAAGATTCAAATACCTTTAAAAATATTTTTATTAGAGTTCTCGTAGCGCGCATTCAGTTTAAGATAATCAATAATTTGTTCTTATGATACAAAGTAAATGCAGAAACAGAACTCCTGAAACTTTCATGAAATCGGACTTTGAACTCTGACGTAATCTGCGATTTGTGTGTTGAATTTCTAAAGATTCAAAGGCCTATAAAAATATTTTTATAAGAGTTCTCGTAGCATGCATGGAGATTAAGATAAACATTGATCTGTTCTTATGATTCAGTGCAAATGCAGAAACAGAAATTCTGAAATATTCATGAAATCGGACTTTGAACTCTGACGCAATCTGCGATTTATGCGTTGAATTTGTAAAGATTTAAGTGCCTATAAAAATATTTTTATAAAAGTTCTCATAGCATGCATGGAGATTAAGATAAGAAATGGTCTTTTCTTATGATTCAAGGCAAATACAGAACCAGAACTCCTTAAACTTTCATGAAATCGGACTTTGAACACTGACAAAATCTGCGATTTGTGCGTTGAATTTGTAAAGATTCAAAGGCCTATAAAAATATTTTTATAACAGTTCTCGTAGCATGCACGGAGATTAAGATAAAAATTGATCTATTCTTATGATTCAGTGCAAATACAGAAACAAATCTCCTGAAACTTTCATGAAATCGGACTTTGAACTCTGACGCAATCTGCGATTTGTGTGTTGAATTTGTAAAGATTCAAAGGCCTAAAAAAATATTTTTATAAGAGTTCACGTAGCATACATGGAGATTAAGATAAACAATGGTCTGTTCTTATGATTCAGTGCAAATGCAGAAAGAGAACTCCTGAAACTTTCATGAAATCGGACTTTGAACTCTGACAAAATCTGCGATTTGTGCGTTGAATTTGTAAAGATTCAAAGGCCTACAAAAATATTTTTATAAGAGTTCTCGTAGCATGCACGGAGATTAAGGTAAATAATGGTTTGTTCTTATGATTCAGTGCAAATGCAGAAAGAGAACTCCTGAAACATTCATGAAATCGGACTTTGAACTCTGACGCAATCTGCGATTTGTGTGTTGAATTTGTAAAGATTCAAAGGCCTAAAAAAATATTTTTGTAAGAGTTCACGTAGCATACATGGAGATTAAGATAAAAAATAGTCTGTTCTTATGATTCAGTGCAAATGCAGAAAGAGAACTCCTGAAACTTTCATGAAATCGGACTTTGAACTCTGACAAAATCTGCGATTTGTGCGTTGAATTTGTAAAGATTCAAAGGCCTATAAAAATATCTTTATAAGAGTTCTCGTGGCATGCATAGAGATTTAAATAAACAATGGTCTGTTTTTATGTTTCAGTGCAAAACCAGAACCAGAACTCTTGAAACTTTCATGAAATCGAACTTTGAACTCTGACTTAATCTGCGATTTGGGTGATGAATTTGTAAAGATTCAAATACCTTTAAAAATATTTTTATTAGAGTTCTCGTAGCGCGCATTCAGTTTAAGATAATCAATAATTTGTTCTTATGATACAAAGTAAATGCAGAAACAGAACTCCTGAAACTTTCATGAAATCGGACTTTGAACTCTGACGCAATCTGTGATTTGTGTGTTGAATTTGTAAAGATTCAAAGGCCTATAAAAATATTTTTATAAGAGTTCTCGTAGCATGCATGGAGATTAAGATAAACATTGATCTGTTCTTATGATTCAGTGCAAATGCAGAAACAGAAATTCTGAAATATTCATGAAATCGGACTTTGAACTCTGACGCAATCTGCGATTTATGCGTTGAATTTGTAAAGATTTAAGTGCCTATAAAAATATTTTTATAAAAGTTCTCATAGCATGCATGGAGATTAAGATAAGAAATGGTCTTTTCTTATGATTCAAGGCAAATACAGAACCAGAACTCCTTAAACTTTCATGAAATCGGACTTTGAACACTGACAAAATCTGCGATTTGTGCGTTGAATTTGTAAAGATTCAAAGGCCTATAAAAATATTTTTATAACAGTTCTCGTAGCATGCACGGAGATTAAGATAAAAATTGATCTATTCTTATGATTCAGTGCAAATGCAGAAACAAAACTCCTGAAACTTTCATGAAATCGGACTTTGAACTCTGACGCAATCTGCGATTTGTGTGTTGAATTTGTAAAGATTCAAAGGCCTAAAAAAATATTTTTATAAGAGTTCACGTAGCATACATGGAGATTAAGATAAACAATGGTCTGTTCTTATGATTCAGTGCAAATGCAGAAAGAGAACTCCTGAAACATTCATGAAATCGGACTTTGAACTCTGACGCAATCTGCGATTTGTGTGTTGAATTTGTAAAGATTCAAAGGCCTAAAAAAATATTTTTGTAAGAGTTCACGTAGCATACATGGAGATTAAGATAAAAAATAGTCTGTTCTTATGATTCAGTGCAAATGCAGAAAGAGAACTCCTGAAACTTTCATGAAATCGGACTTTGAACTCTGACAAAATCTGCGATTTGTGCGTTGAATTTGTAAAGATTCAAAGGCCTATAAAAATATTTTTATAAGAGTTCTCGTAGCGTGCATTCAGTTTTAGATAAACAATAATTTGTTCTTATGACACAAAGTAAATACAAAAACAGAACTCCTGAAACTTTCATGAAATCGGACTTTGAACTCTGACACAATCTGCGATTTATGCGTTGAATTTGTAGAGATTCAAAGGCCTATAAAAATATTTTAATTAGAGTTCTCGTAGCATGCATGGAGATTAAGATAAGAAATAGTCTGTTCTTATGATAAAGAGCAAATGCAGAAACAGAACTCCTGAAACTTTCATTAAATTGGATTTTGAACTCTGACGCAATCTGCGATTTGTGTGTTGAATTTGTAAAGATTCAAAGGCCTATTAAAATATTTTTATTAGAGTTCTCGTAGCATGCATGGACATTAAGATAAACAATAATCTGTTCTTATGATTCAGGGCAAAAGCAGAACCAGAACTCCTGAAATTTTCATGAAATCGGACTTTGAACTCTGACACAATCTGCGATTTGGGTGTTGAATTTGTAAAGTTTCAAAGGTCTGTTTCTGAATTTATCTTAAATCATAAGAACAGACCATTGCTGATCTTAATCTCCATGCACGCTACGAGAACTCTTATAAAAATATTTTTATAGGCCTTTGAATCTTTACAAATTGAACACACAAATCGCAGATTGCGTCAGAGTTCAAAGTCCGATTTCATGAAAGTTTCAGGAGTTCTCTTTCTGCATTTGCATTGAATCATAAGAACAGACCATTTTTTATCTTAAACTCCATGCATGCTACAAGAACTCTTATCAAAATATTTTTAAAGGCCTTTGAATCTTTACAAATTCAACGCACAAATCGCAGATTTTGTCAGAGTTCAAAGTCCGATTTCATGAAATTTTCAGGAGTTCTGTTTCTGCATTTGCTCTTTATCATAAGAACAGACCATTTTTTATCTTAATCTCCGTGCATGCTACGAGAACTCTTATAAAAATATTTTTATAGGCCTTTGAATCTTTACAAATTCAACACACAAATCGCAGATTGCGTCAGAGTTCAAAGTCGGATTTCATGAAAGTTTCAGGAGTTCTCTTTCTTCATTTGCACTGAATCATAAGAACAGACCATTGTTTATCTTAATCTCCATGCATGCTACGAGAACTCTTATAAAAATATTTTTATAGGCCTTTGAATCTTTACAAATTCAACACACAAATCGCAGATTGCGTCAGAGTTCAAAGTCCGATTTCATGAAAGTTTCAGGAGTTCTCTTGCTGCATTTGCACTGAATCATAAGAACAGACCATTGTTTATCTTAATCTCCATGCATGCTACGAGAACTCTTACAAAAATATTTTTATAGGCCTTTGAATCTTTACAAATTCAACACACAAATCGCAGATTGCGTCAGAGTTCAAAGTCCGATTTCATGAAAGTTTCAGGAGTTCTCTTTCTGCATTTGCATTGAATCATAAGAACAGACCATTGTTTATCTTATTCTCCATGCATGCTACGAGAACTCTAATAAAAATATTTTTATAAGCCTTTGAGTCTTTACAAATTCAACACAGAAATCGCAGATTGAGTCAGAGTTCAAAGTCCGATTTCATGAAAGTTTCAGTAGTTCTCTTGCTGCATTTGCACTGAATCATAAGAACAGACCATTGTTTATCTTAATCTCCATGCATGCTACGAGAACTCTTACAAAAATATTTTTATAGGCCTTTGAATCTTTACAAATTCAACACACAAATCACAGATTGTGTCAGAGTTCAAAGTCCGATTTCATGAAAGTTTCAGGAGTTCTGTTTCTGCATTTACTTTGTGTCATAAGAACAAATTATTGATTATCTTAAACTGAATGCGCGCTACGAGAACTCTAATAAAAATATTTTTAAAGGTATTTGAATCTTTACAAATTCATCACCCAAATCGCAGATTAAGTCAGAGTTCAAAGTCCGATTTCATGAAAGTTTCAAGAGTTCTGGTTCTGGTTTTGCACTGAATCATAAAAACAGACCATTGTTTATTTTAATCTCTATGCATGCCACGAGAACTCTTATAAAGATATTTTTATAGGCCTTTGAATCGTTAGAAATTCAACTTACAAATCGCAGATTTCGTCAGAGTTCAAAGTCCGATTTCATGAAAGTTTCAGGAGTTCTCTTTCTGCATTTGCACTGAATCATAATAACAAACCATTATTTACCTTAATCTCCATGCATGCTACGAGATCTCTTATAAAAATATTTTTATAGGCCTTTGATTCTTTACAAATTCATCACCCAAATCGCAGATTAAGACAGAGTTCAAAGTCCGATTTCATGAAAGTTTCAAGAGTTCTGTTTCTGGTTTTGCACTAAATCATAAAAACAGACCATTGTTTATTTTAATCTCTATGCATGCTACGAAAACTCTTATAAAAATATTTTTATAGGCCTTTGAATCTTTACAAATTCAACACACAAATCGCAGATTGCGTCAGAGTTCAAAGTCGGATTTCATGAAAGTTTCAGGAGTTCTCTTTCTTCATTTGCACTGAATCATAAGAAAATACCATTGTTTATCTTAATCTCCATGCATGCTACGAGAACTCTTATAAAAATATTTTTATAGGCCTTTGAATCTTTACAAATTCAACGCACAAATCGCAGATTGTGTCAGTGTTCAAAGTCCGATTTCATGAAAGTTTCAGGAGTTCTGTTTCTGCATTTACTTTGTTTCATAAGAACAAATCATTGTTTATCTAAAACTGAATGCACGCTACGAGAACTCTTATAAAAATATTTTTATAGGCCTTTGAATCTTTACAAATTCAACACACAAATCACAAATTGCGTCAGAGTTCAAAGTCCGATTTCATGAATGTTTCAGGAGTTCTCTTTCTGCATTTGCACTGAATCATAAGAACAGACCATTGTTTATCTTAATCTTCATGCATGCTACGAGAACTCTTATAAAAATATTTTTATAGGCCATTGAATCTTTACAAATTCAACGCATAAATCGCAGATTGTGTCAGAGTTCAAAGTCCGATTTCATGAAAGTTTCAGGAGTTCTGTTTCTACATTTACTTTGTTTCATAAGAACAAATCATTTTTTATCTAAAACTGAATGCACGCTACGAGAACTCTTATAAAAATATTTTTATAGGCCTTTAAATCTTTACAAATTCAACACACAAATCGCAGATTGCGTCAGAGTTCAAAGTCCGATTTCATGAAAGTTTCAGGAGTTCTGTTTCTGCATTTGCATTGAATCATAAGAACAGACCATTGTTTATCTTATTCTTCATGCATGCTACGAGAACTCTTATAAAAATATTTTTATAAGCCTTTGAGTCTTTACAAATTTAACACACAAATCGCAGATTTTGTCAGAGTTCAAAGTCCGATTTCATGAAAGTTTCAGGAGTTCTCTTGCTGCATTTGCACTGAATCATAAGAACAGACCATTGTTTATCTTAATCTCCATGCATGCTACGAGAACTCTTACAAAAATATTTTTATAGGCCTTTGAATCTTTACAAATTCAACACACAAATCACAGATTGCGTCAGAGTTCAAACTCCAATTTCATAAAATTTTCAAAAGTTGTGCTTCTTAAATCTATGGAAAATTAAAGATTAGACTCTTGATCAGACGTTTTTTACTTTTAAACGCGGTCCATTTTAATAGAACTCGGATAAAACTTACTATAATGGTGTCTGAAACTTTTCAAATAGAAGGAAAAATCACTAATATTTTTAATTTTTACAAGGTCGTTTTGTATGAGTATTTCAGGATTTCAGGTAAAAAAACTTATCAAAACCGAAAAAGCTTATTTGTTTTCGTTTTTATCTCGATGCAATCCATGAAAATAGTAATTTTCGCTGGTCGAAGGGACATTTTTTCACGACTCTAACCCTAACAGAAATTGTACATGATGAGATCTTTAAATTTAGTAAATATATCGGAACTATTTCTTTAATCTATCAGGAACTGTTTATATTATGTACAGATACCTAGATCCTTCATTTTTTTTTCGATTTCTGAAAAATGCTCTGCTACGCGAAGTTAGCAGAGCATAATTTCACTTCAATTTTATTATGTAAAAACGCCAGAACTATTCCTGTAAAGTATCAGGAACTATAGAACTCTCCTGCATGCGAACAGAACTCTAATTTATTTATGCTCTGCTGGAAGATGCTCTGCTAACTACACAGACACCTGTTTAGGCTCACTGCGCTTTTCGGCTTGGAAAATATTTTGTTCATAAGCCTTTCGCCATTTATTCGATTCCACAGCCTAATACGTCCACTGTTAGAGAGACTGAACATTTGGAGACATGTTCAGGGGAATTGTCAAGTACCAAGCTTAGCATACGAATTGGTGATTGCAGTGGGGGTTTTCAAAATATACAGAAGGAAGTTGCTGCCCTTCGTATGGTAGCTTCCCTCAGTCGGTTCTTACGACGTCTATGGGCTGAGTTGGATGGATCGATCTTACAACGTAAGGTTACTAGGATACCTTACACCTTACACATATTAAAAAATGCATTAAATTCATGTTACCTAATGTAAAAGAATTTTCAACGAAGATAATGCTAAAGAATGAGATTGTTGACTTTGTAGACTCTACTGTTTTCTTAGGGTTACATATTGATTCCACTCTTCAATGGAAACCGCAAATAGATGCTCTCGCAGGCAGACTTAGTTCAGCAGCCTATGCAGTTCGAACAATTAGATATATTACCGATGAAGATACAGCTAGGTTAGTTTATTTCAGTTACTTTCATAGTATTACGTCTATGCTTTGGGGACAGGCAGCTGACATCCAGACTATCTTTGTTCTCAAGAAAAGAGCGGTACGCGCAATTTACAAATTAAAGCCACGCGACTCTTTGAGGGAATTATTTAAAGAAATAAATATTTTGACAGTAATATCGCAGTAAGCACTTCCTTCATATAATACTGGCACTCTATTGGATCCCGTAACTTTCCGTATAGCAACATGTCTTCGGTTGGGTGCAAGGTGTTGCGCGCCTCATCAATGCCAGTGCGGTACTGTTGTCGAACAGCTTGGTCATCACGGATTATCGTGTACTAGGGCTGCCGGTCGGATATCTCGCCATGCCAGCCTTAACGACATCATCCGGCGGGCCTTTGTCACCGCTAACGTAACAGCTATTCTCGAACCGAATGGTCTGTTGCGTGACGATGGTAAGAGGCCCGACGGCATGACTTTAGTCCCTTGGGAGCTGGGGAGGCCTATTGTGTGGGATGCTACATGTGTCGACACAATTGCGTCTTCCCATCTTTCAAGGACATCCGTGAGGGCTGGTTCGGCGGCAGATTGGGCCGAGGATCTCAAGAGGCGCAAATATGCAGGTCTTGACAGAGCCTACGCATTTGCTCCCCTTGGAGTCGAGACCCTAGGGGTACCGAGGCTCTCCGGGTTTTCAAAAAATTATCTGTTCGCCTGGTCGAAGCGACGCGTGACCCGAGAGCTGGTGAGTATCTGGCGCAGCGCATTAGCATTGCCATACAGCGGGGCAATGCAGCCAGCGTCTTGGGGACGCTTCCGACTGGTATTGATATGGACCAGTTGAGCTATCTGTAGATTGTTTGCAACAGTCTGCAGTTAGCTCAATTGTAAATACTAGTTTAATTTCTTTATATTATTTGATTATTTGATTGTTATTTTCTTTGTCAATAAAGAGTTTACTATATCGCAGTACATCTATGAAAAACTTATGTATAAGCACAAAAATAGGGATAGCTTTTTGAAAAATTGTGATGTTCACAATAAAAATACAAGAAACAAGAACAAATTACACATCCCAGCTATCTATATATTACGAAAGGTAGGGAAATCATTTATGGGCAATTGCGTGCGCTTCTATAATAAGCTTCCATCTGAAGCAACTGAACTCCCTATTCGTAAATTTAAACAGTTCATTATACAAAATCTTATCAGAAAGGCCTTTTACTCTATAGATGATTACATCAATGATGTTAATACTTGGCCAGATGTCGCTCCGTTCCGCACTGTCAGTAGTATGTAAGAAATTCAATGTTCTGTTTAGCTTTAAAGAAATATTGACATGTATCTAAATTGCATTAAATTTATATTTAGATAGGCAAAATAAACATGTATTAGACACATAAGTGATATTATAATGTGCTAGTGGTTTCTTTTTCACTTCTTCCACTAGTGGACAAAAAATTGAAGTGAAGAGAATATCAATAACACCTTATTTCTTATTTGATAATAATAACTATGTTTACAATTTGACTTGTCTAAGTGCTTATTTTGTAAGCCTAAAGAAATAAAGTTATTGATTCTGATTCTGATTGATTTAAAGATTTATCAGAGAAAATTATATACAATACATATATTAAAAAAAATGTTTTTGTTATTTCAGGGTAAATTCCCGGTCAGAGTGAAGCTGTGGAACGAAGGAAATGAAACTCAAGCGTGTTGTTTCACTTTTAACGTTAAAGTGAAATAGGTAATTAGTACTAATTGTAAAAAGGAGTGTCTTTGAATTACCTGAATGGTGAAAAAATTTTAGACATAAATTAGTACGCTTCATACTGTAAGAAAATAATCGTTTTATTATTGGCATTAACTCGAAGCAAGCTACCCCCATTAGGTAAATGGCCGTGCTCTGCTTAGCCCATTAAACAAGATGTGAGTCATAGACATTGAACGTTTTATCCCCAGAGTGGTGAGTGTCCGTGACGCACACTACATGACGTTGTAGAGGATTTCGTTAAACAGCCGCGCGCCGTTACATTTCGCACCTTTCAGGAAGGGCAAAGAATGTGAGGTACAGAGGTATCCTTGAAACCAATCAAAACTAAACTGGCATCCATTCTTCCTCTGAGGTCAGACGTCCCGAGGTGAACGGACTGGCACAATGCAATCTTATTGATAGAGAAATTGTGCCTACTGGCGATTGAAGAAACGTGATGAAACATTTCCTTTCTACTCTCAAGCTCACAAGCTTGAGAGTAGAAAGGAAATGTTTGTAGGTTCATTTCTGTACGCTTTACGCAGTGAACGAGAAAATCAAAAGCGAAATGAGGCATGTACTGTACCCAACAGTGGGGTGATCACGGGTTAAAAACGATGATGATTGATGATGAAATGAGACCCCGAGATCAACAAAACCTTTTGGTGAGAACATGTGAGACGAGATCAAAACGAGATCATGCCGGAAACGTAGATCTATATGTTTTCACCGACTTCAAAAAGGAGGTTCTCAATTCGACGTATATATTTTTATATGGTTTGTTTGCAATCGGCGATTATTGACTCAATTGTTTCGTCTTGACTATCGAAAACTTTACGAAAAGACAACAGCTTAAAATATCAAGTATGTCATAATATTATGGCGTGTTTTAAAAAACGATATACCAACTTCAAATTCCCTTACTTTTAAACAGAGCTTTTAAACGTATTTTAGTTTTGCGGGATAAATACTTATCCCCTGGGGATAAAAATTTATGGGACCCCTTCGGGATCATTTTGTATACCTACAATAGTGAAAGAATTTCAAAATCGGTCCATAGCTGGCGGAGATATCGCGTAACATACGAGTACATACATTTAAAAAAACCTACAGACAAATTGATAACCTCCTCCTTTCGAAGTCGGTAAAAAAATCAGGTACCTGTCACTCACTAACTGGAAGCAAATTCCACCACCTCTCAAGTTTTTGTAGCTAAATATTCGCTAACACTTGCAGCCGAGCCCAGATTAGAATCTAGAACCAAGACTAACAGGCCTAGACCAGTTCCTAGGGCAAATAAGTACGTACCTAGGAAAGACCTACCTGGTACCTAGGTATTTATGGAATGTGAAGGTGAACGCCCGCCACTGCCCTCAAAGAAAAGCTTTCACATTTCTCTAGAACTAATAGAACTGCAGTTTACTAGGCTTGGTTATCACTATCAGTTATAGGACAAAAGTTTGTGAGAACTAAAGAGCCCAGGGAAAAATCACTTTCACATAGTGCACTATTTAGTGACTAGGACCTGTCTGAAAACCAGCGCCGCTACTAGCTTAGGCTTGTAGCGGCACAATGCTGAGACAGGGACCTTTTTGGCCCCTATGTATGTATTTTCTTCATGTATAAATATGTATGTTTCTTGTACTTTCCCACTGTCTGTAATGTGTCGTGTTGTATGTGTGTTATGTAGGCATGGCCAAATAAATATATTTTCTTTCTTTTTATTTATTATTCAGAACTAGTTAACAAACTAACAAAGGAAATGTACAAATAGGTCGGGTTTTAAAAAAAATATCTGAGCTCCTGGTCGAAGCGACGCGTGACCCGAGAGCTGGTGAGTATCTGGCGCAGCGCATTAGCATTGCCATACAGCGAGGCAATGCAGCCAGCATCTTGGGGACGCTTCCGACTGGTATTGATATGGACCAGTTGAGCTATCTGTAGATTGTTTGCAACAGTCTGCAGTTAGCTCAATTGTTTCAATTGTAAATACTTACTAGTTTAAATTTTTTTAATTATTTGATTGTTATTTTCTTGGTCCTACCTATTTATACTCGGTTCTAGAATTCAAGATATTTTATGTCAACAGAGACATTTATAAATGAAATGAAATGAAACTTATCTAAACAAAAATAACAACAGAAAACAACAAAGTAACTGTACTTATAACAAACTTCAACTACGCATAGTTGCACACGCGCAGCGGAAAAGTTTTAAATTCAATTTTTTTTTTTTTACAATTGTCATTAATTATTGGATACTTAGAACCAAATTCTTATAAGTCGTAGATATTGGTAGGTCTGCTACGAAGCGTAAACTCTAGAAATTACCGAGGCGTTTATTATATAAAGAAAAAAGATCTAGTACTTACTATAATTAAATCAAGCAAAAAGTAATTCGTACCCTACGCTAATGTTCTCTCATCAATCATGGCGAGCGAAAAGCTCACGTGAAATTAATTTCTGGAAACTATTCACTGAGCGTAGTCTAATATCTTCCAGCCACGCGAAAACTAATATTGTATATTAGAGTCAATCGCCGTAAGCTGTAGACGATTATTTTGTAGATCTTGTTTTTCTTTAACTCTGAGGCTGGGCAGTGAATGTGTTAAAATGTTTGAACACAACTAAAAGAACACAGAAAAGCTTTTTTTTCTGTTTGAAAGACCACCGTTTGCATCAACGTGTGGTTATAACATTACCTACCCCCTTATGATAAGTCAGGGGAGGGGAGACCTATGTCCATCTGTGGACTAGCATTGGCTGTAGATGATGATAATGCAACACAAGTCGCTAAACTTTTTATATAAATTGAACGCTAACAAGTTACGTCACAAAAGTCGCCAACCACTGATATTCCACAAATTCGTGAACACAATTATTATTAAAAGTACAATAAATACAATTAGAAAAAGTATCTATGTGGTTTTCATCTGCTTGATTGGGGCGTTTTCATATAAAACTTAAAGCTTCTATGAAACTAAAAACTATGAAAGTAAACACCTGTCTACTTCGTCGTCGGTGTGAAACATATTATTCTGCTTAGCATCAGCTAAGTCATATTTTGCTTGTAGCGTTCCAAGTCTTTATAAAAATATTCTATAGCCTGACCACTACCACTCCGCCTCAAGTAATTACATAGAAAAGTGTATAAATAACATAGCGCGGTAGTTTGCGCGTTGTATATAGCCTAGGGCGGTATCCCACAGTAGGTAGATATGTAGGTACCTAAACTTTCCAACAAATGAATTCAGAGTGCCATTTTTTCTGAGGTCAGTGAGTATGGTCTTTGAACAAAGAGTATGGGTAGATCAGACACGTCAATAGCAAAAAAATTGAAGAAAAACGCGTCATACAATTCTTTAATAAAAACAGGAACACAGGTAAGGGAAAGACAAATACAGATAATTATCATAATTATCCAACGTCCACTACTGCACTTAAAAAACATTAATAACACCAGAAACAGAATATTTAATATTAAAACCAGAGTGATAAGCGATACATTTTCGTTATGTATTACAATTTACCAAAACCTTATTTTAAAAGCAACAAAATGTAATAAGGGCTCCTCATTAATTCCCAAACGATAGTTCAAAAAATATTTGAATAGTGGTTTTTTTACTCTGTGGTTTCATAGACAACGCTACTACTAGCTGCAGCGTTGGCTAATGTTTCCAATGAAGTGTCTCATTTATTTCCTGGCCTCCTAAAGTGCCTCTTCTGTTCCGGCCTTCTCTACGCAATTGACCGACAAGATGCTTGTGCTCACCATATCACTTTCTTAGCTCGCCCCCGCACTCTCACTTAATATTACTTTTATTACAATAAGTGTGTTCGCTAATCCGTTTACGTAATGGCGGTCACTTTTCATTTCTTTTTATTTAATTCTGTGGAATAAATAATTTACTTGTTTACTGGCATGTTTGAATAAATCACATTATTCATTAATAACTGGTGAAAGTCTGGATGTGTGTAAAGACAGTATGTCTAACAATCAGTAATATTTTTTTTTTTTAATAAGTTCGTTGCTTCAAAAACATTATTGCCAAGGTAGGTATGGTAGGTATGGTACAAAAATGTTTGACAATTTTTGAAAATAATATTGTTCAGCAGTTTTTGCCCTGGCAAGAAGTAAACAATCCAAAAGCGTTTTTAGGTGCAGGTATACCTATCGGGTACGCCATTAGGTACCTACTACACCATTTTGAAAATTGACAATGCAAAGCATTTTTGGCTGTTGACAGTTCCAGTAACGTTCCTTATACATTTTATGCCTCTATACACCTATACACCAGGCAAACCCAATAATATCGTGCTTAGGATATCCTAAATACGATGCTCCATTGCGTTCATCATTTCCAGGCGAGGCATTCTGGTGAATGGCTCCATTCATATAGGCTGTTCTTTATTTGCCGGAAATCACCTGTCAAATCAACTAGCAAAAAGCTTCGACCGTTTAAGTTATTTAAGATCACAATCGGACGTTGTTAAGTGCTCAATTACTGCCACAGGTGTCCAATCATTCGAAATCATTCAAAATAACTATCTTTGAGACTGGTTAAGCTTTCAAACTTTCTGCGGACAGTTGAAGGACTTACCAGAATTTGTGTTTGCTAGCGGCTTAGCTTCTTCCCGCGGGTGTCGTAAGAGAAAGAAATAAAGAAAATCGATGGCGCTGGTTTTCAGACAGTAAGAGGCGACTAAGGAATAACCACGGGGGGCGGGCAGCACCGCACGCCCCTTGCTGAACAGATCCAGCACCGTACTGCCCCAACCCTAAAGCCCAGTATCGCATTAATTCCACATTATTTACTGATGGTTATGTAAAGAGCCATTAACACTTTCATGGTCCAAGACGTATATGTCCACCACCGTGAGGCTGGGCAGTGAATGCTTTAAGGCGTCAATCAGCGGAGGCCTATTTCCAGCATAAGCTGTAGATGTTACAAATAGCCGCTATAGAAAATTTCTATGAAATAATAGAAATAAATTAAACTAGTATTTACAATTGAAACAACTGCAGACTGTTGTAAACAATCTACAGGTAGCTCAACTGGTCCATATCCATACCAGTCGGAAGCGTCCCCAAGACGCTGGCTGCATTGCCCCGCTGTATGGCAAAGCTAATGCGCTACTCACATATTTTTTTTATAAAAACCCGGACAGCCTCTACAGAGGCTACCGAGGCGTGGGGTACCACCCACGGACCTGTCTCGACTCGACTTCAAGGGAAGCAAATGTGTAGGCTCGGCATATGCCGCTAAAGCCATGATGTATGAAATGAAGAAAGCATACCCTACCTCTGCTCGGATGGACCACTTGTTGAAGAAGCCACTCACTTCTGCAATATCTACTTTTGAATGTGTTTTAATTTTGATTTATATACATATTAAAACTTTCGCTTTTACATTATTAATCAATAACCCAGTAAATGTTGTACAGACAGTTGTTTCTTCAACTGTCTACTCTACTATTTATTTTCTCCGAACAATTAATTTACAAATCACAAATTACCCAGCACAGGATTATGGTGGCACAAACTTTGGGTGGCTTAACCTAATAGCCCGGCTACACACGGCTTGCTTGCGCAAATTGGTTTGTGCAATCATGCATGCACAAATGTTTGAGCGTGTAGCCGGGCTATAACAATGGATAAAATCGTTTGTTCCATCCAGTCCTACTGGTAGTTCGATTATCTAACTGTTTGGACAGAAATATTCCAAATAGTTAGACTGACTAATCAAACTTATTGGATACCTATGCAGATTTTATTCCAAATAGAACTACTGCTAGTGAAGACTACAGTCAAATAAAAAAGAAAAAAGTTAATTAATCAAAGTTATTCTTTTTTCATAACCTATTTTTGCTTCTAATTTTATCTCAATATTTCCAAACAATGCCCCACCGAGATTTCATCATGTATTAGCATCATTTGGACATTTCTAACGTGCTGATCTCTCAGGATGCTTTCTCTGCTTCTGCTTTTAAATGGTGTGACATTGGTTGCAAATATTATATTATAGCGCGGTCAAGATACAGAAAGGTAGACGGAAAGACAGACATGATGGTTTTTTTTTTCTTTGCATTGTGTGCCCTCCAAAAGAAAATTCTAAATATCTTCAATGGACAGAATTGGACGTGTTACAGTTTTCTTAAATTCTTTTGTATTGTACACACAAATAACATCATAAATAAAAATAACAACTATTGGACATGTATAAAGGCGAGCTTAACCCTAAAAGAGTTTTCTTACAGCAAACCTACGGTTTTAATGAGAATTTATGAGTGTGGATAGATAATTTGTACTACATAAAAGACAGAGAAAAAAATACAGAGAACAATATTAAATAAAAATTTAATCTATATACAAAGCTTACATAAACTACAAGAATGAAAAATACCTAAAATAAATATGATATATATTATAACTTTAAAATAATAATCCTACTTATATAATAGGTATATATTATATAAATATAACTGCTATGGCGGCTGTAGCGAGAGATAGTGCTCTTTTACCTTTGACTTAAATACGCTATGTGAAGGACTGGCTTGTATCGGCATTCCAAAGTCTGGGTGCCATCACAGTGAAAGAATCATGATAACGACTGGATCTATGCGCTGGAGTTCTCAGAAGCAGAGATGTTATTGTTCTACAGGGCTTGCCACGGGGGATAAGAAACTCGAAGCGATCACGAAGATAAGAAGGGGAGGAGTTTTATTATAACTATAGATAACCTAACATTTTTGTCTGAGATATTATTGGTCTTGTATTTTGTTTTAATTATAAATACTATTAAGTAATTTTCCTTTAATTTACTTAGTACAAATAGACTGATTAGATGAATCACAAGCGAACCAAGGCAATCTCAATTCAATCAATCAGGTTACAAACGAGTTCTACTAATACAGGTATTGTCTACTTGAGACTAGACTCGACGGCCTTTGCGCGACCTAAACCGGAATGTTGTGTTGTGTTGTGTGTGACTCAGCAGTTTCAAAATCTCTCTGAATGTAAACGGGGGTGGGCATCGCATGACAAGTGGAAATGTTGCCAGCTATCATTGCATTTAAACAAATAAATATTAAAATCCTAAGTTGGAATTTTAAAGGGGTATTCTAGTCAATTTTATGGTTTAAGAAATTTTATGCTCATACGAAATACAAAAATTAAATGAGAACATAGAGTTAATTATTGCTAATAGTTAGATACATTTCGGTGACGAGCGTACTACAAACAGGTAAATAGGTATTTTGGTAACCGAAACACATACATATCCATGCATTTTTAGAAAATTTTAATACCTTTATGGTTAGAATTAGTTCTAGCACAAATGTTCAAATTCCAGTTTTCCTCGACAGGATTTTCAGTTGCAGTTTCCCCCTTTAAGGGGGATCTACAAGGGGGAATTCATTTATTTTTTTAAATTCCAGAATTCCGCTCCAGGGCGGAATTTCAAGGATACTGGAATAAGCTCTAAGTTGCCTCGGATAGCATACCGAAAAAAAACCCTACTAGCTAGCAGATAAACTGACACAGCGGGTATGAAGTCGATGGACACAACAAACACTCAAACAATAGGCGAAACCAATTGGAGTGTTATTTACACTTCAATTGGTTAATCTAGGACAACCTTGCAAAAAGCATCTCAAAGAAATCAAACATAGAAAGATAATCTTTTGATTGAACTTTCTCATCCGAAAGGTCCCGAGATAACATTAAACCAAACATGGCAATGCCCGAGGCAGAGAACGGACTTTGTTCATAGAACGAGATGATCACATCTGTTTACCTTTTAACTACACAATTTATACCTACGAAGGAAGAGGAACATACTGCGTAGGTACAAGAAATGAATTATTTCCTCATCAAGAAATTGCTTTATGCAGTAGATAAGTACAATTTCCCCATAGAAAATATTGCTCTACATCCACAAGGACAATCCACGCAGCATCATCTAGATTCTAGCTAGCGACGAAATAAGCAGAGTTTGTGTTATGGGTATAATACGCGACACGAGACAGGACATCTGTCAATTTGTAGTAATTTTCAATCTCGATCTTTATCTACAGGACTGTTGCTTTTTTTATTGGCAATTTAATTTCTCTTTGGAGTTTTGAGGAAAATTTCGCCAACTTCACGTAAAAAGAAAACAAACATAATTCTTAATTCTTTATTGCACAATAAAAATATAATACATAAAAACATTTAAATAGAAAATACATGGAAAAGGCGAGCTTAACCCTAAAAAGAGTTCTTCCAGCAAACATTATTGGGAGAGAGAAATAAAGTTATAAAGGTGGGTTTATACATAACCAGAGATCGGAGTAGGAATGATTTAGGATCAATGACCTTAAATGATAGGTTAGTATGGATATGCCTCGGGAATTCCGGTATTTAGAAATTATCAAGATATTTTTTCTGTAATATCAAAAATATTACGTGGAGGCATAAAGTAAGAAACGTATCAATATCATCATCATCATCAGCAGCCTTACTTCACCCACTGCTGGGTATAGGCCTCTCTTTGGATATATGCACATATGGACATAGGGGATCTTGTGTTTGTCTCATCCAGGTCCGTTGCGTGACATATCCTATATTGTCAGCCCAACACGCCGCTGGACGAGCGACTGGTATCAATTTAAGCATGTGCTTTTTTTCTATAGACTTAACACCCTAGGGGCAGCATAGGTGATTTGATCAGCATTCTTTAGTTAAAAACTTGTGGTATTGAAAGACTAAGTAAAAGCAAATAAATAAACGGGTTAGTCACTTAATACTAATAATTCGTACCTATTACTCGACAAACAGGGTCTTTTGTTACCTTATCTTAAACTCTGTACCCACAGCGGTTGCAACCAATCAGAACAAAGTATCCTGGATGACTAATTGTGTGTCAGAAAGAACAATGCGCGGGCAATCGCAGGTGGCTCACTTGCTTACTTTGGTTCGTAGAGTGCGTTTCTTTGTTTGCTGTGTTGTGGAAAACGTGACTTGACCCGTCTTGTCTGAATAAACAATAGTATGCATACAAAACGAGAACGTTCAACTTTATTTAGCAATGTAACACTGAACAGGTTTCCCCCGCGATTCAATGCGTAAAAAACGTCACAAATTTGCACACAGCAACTCAACAAAGCTTCAAATTAATTGGATGAATTTTATGGACATGCAAAAGGCGGAAACAAAATTATTTTTTTTTTAATTTCTCAAGTTAATAAAAATCTATTTACCTATAAAACGTTTAACAATCGCTTCTTTAAAATTCCAAATGTGGAATTTTCCGGGAAAAAAGGCATATCCATGTTATGAAACCATGGTGCAAGTATTTACATAAAATCATTCTACCTACTCCGATCTCTGTACATAACATTCACCAACTCGTCAGGATTTTGACTGTTACTTAACTGAAATAAAACTCAGTTTCGATGACAAGTTGACAATGATATCGGCTATCATATGGCGGTGCTATCATATCGGCATCGTCCATGGCCTAGAGAACAAGGTCGCTGGACCATATGGCAAGTCCTTTAAGGCAGGCTGCATTGTGCATACAACTGCTGAATTTGGATGTGTCCTAGGGTCCAATGGAAGCTCCGAAATTGTTCTGGTAATATTCAGAAGATACATTCACACTTAAGCCGACGATAGTTTTTGATTGCATGATCAAAAGCTTAGGAAATGATTTAACATGAAGTAATTAATCTCGTGTGGCACAATCGGCGGTCTCTTCTGGACAGTCAGTGTACAGTTGGCGTGCAGTTCCACAGTGTAGTCGTTGGAACTGCACAACTTTGTTTGGGGAGTTTTGGAACCACTTTTCTTCAGACCATTCCTAAACTGAAGAGTGAGTCGGAAAACATGGCAATATCGAGTCGATGCTCGTTCCATTTTTAAATCCGATTTAGCCTCATTGTACATAGCCGATTTAGGGTAATCTTATTTAAAAATGGAACGTCTAATGAACACCACGAATTATCGATACCTATTAGAATACCCATTATACATAATTATATATATTAAGCAGCTATTAGTTTGGTCAAAATAGTCCTTTTTGTGCAGGTTTAAAGACAGACCTTTACCAAGACAAGAGCATCTACAGCTCTAGGCAGCTATTCGTTTGGTCCAAATAGTCCTTTCAGTGCAAGTTTAAAGACAGACCTTTACCAAGACAAGAGCATCTACAGCTCTAGGCAGCTATTCGTTTGGTCCAAATAGTTCTTTAAGTGCAAGTTTAAAGACAGACCTTTACCAAGACAAGAGCATCTACAGCTCTAGGCAGCTATTCGTTTGGTCCAAATAGTTCTTTAAGTGCAAGTTTAAAGACAGACCTTTACCAAGACAAGAGCATCTACAGCTCTAGGCAGCTATTCGTTTGGTCCAAATAGTTCTTTAAGTGCAAGTTTAAAGACAGACCTTTACCAAGACAAGAGCATCTACAGCTCTAGGCAGCTATTCGTTTGGTCAAAATAGTCCTTTCAGTGCAAGTTTAAAGACAGACCTTTACCAAGACAAGAGCATCTACAGCTCTAGGCAGCTATTCGTTTGGTCCAAATAGTTCTTTAAGTGCAAGTTTAAAGACAGACCTTTACCAAGACAAGAGCATCTACAGCTCTAGGCAGCTATTCGTTTGGTCCAAATAGTTCTTTAAGTGCAAGTTTAAAGACAGACCTTTACCAAGACAAGAGCATCTACAGCTCTAGGCAGCTATTCGTTTGGTCCAAATAGTTCTTTAAGTGCAAGTTTAAAGACAGACCTTTACCAAGATAAGACCATCTACAGCTCTAGGCAGCTATTCGTTTGGTCAAAATAGTCCTTTCAGTGCAAGTTTAAAGACAGACCTTTACCAAGACAAGAGCATCTACAGCTCTAGGCAGCTATTCGTTTGGTCCAAATAGTTCTTTAAGTGCAAGTTTAAAGACAGACCTTTACCAAGATAAGACCATCTACAGCTCTAGGCAGCTATTCGTTTGGTCCAAATAGTTCTTTAAGTGCAAGTTTAAAGACAGACCATCTACAGCTCTAGGCAGCTATTCGTTTGGTCCAAATAGTTCTTTAAGTGCAAGTTTAAAGACAGACCTTTACCAAGACAAGAGCATCTACAGCTCTAGGCAGCTATTCGTTTGGTCCAAATAGTCCTTTAAGTGCAAGTTTAAAGACAGACCTTTACCAAGACAAGAGCATCTACAGCTCTAGGCAGCTATTCGTTTGGTCAAAATAGTCCTTTCAGTGCAAGTTTAAAGACAGACCTTTACCAAGACAAGAGCATCTACAGCTCTAGGCAGCTATTCGTTTGGTCACAATAGTCCTTTAAGTGCAAGTTCAAAGAGCTTTCCAAGACAAGAGCATTACAGTCTTACGCGTCGCATAATGTGTTCGCATTCCATTCTATTAGTACGAATACAAAGCAAGTTTCAAAATTGAAGTGCAAATGTCAGTATGTAGGCCTAAGGGCCAAGGTGAACTGGCTTAGAACTGTGTTAGAACCTGGTTAGAACTATTTGTAATTTTGTTATCTGATGGGTGCAACTACGATAAGACTAGAATACCTAGCAAGTGATAAGGCGATTCGTAGCTTGGTAAGTTATTTTATTATCTACAGATTTGTAGCTTCGTATGTTATTAATTGCCTGCGACGCAGGTTACGGGTTTGATTTCCGCCTTGGGGCAACTGTTTGTACGATTTGCAAATATTTGTCCCGGGTGTTTTCGGTATTTTCTACGTACTTACATATATAAAAAATATCTATCAACTTATGTTTATGTATTTAATATCTATTCAATGTATTATATACGTATTATGTATATCAGTTATCTAGTACCCATAACACAAGCTCTGGTTGCCCCAACTCTTCTCTCGGGTATCGTTCGGGCCCCATTCTACCACCAAACTGCGAACCCCAACCAGCATGCCCAGCGTGGGGATTATGGGCACCCATGATAAACATTAAAATTCCTCAAGATTGAGCGGGCATTCTAGACATCTTAAAATTATGTTTGCAGTTTACCTCTAAGGGGGATTTAGGAGGGAAACTGGAATAGACCTCCTCAACGGGAGGCCTGCGGCCACAGATATCTAAATAATAAGGTAGGTACATATTTATATTTCTGTGCCTGCGGCCAACAGTGGACCAGTATAGGCTGTAGTTATAAGTTACTAGCTACCGCCCGCTCCTTCGCCCGCGTTTTATTGGGATAAAAATAGCCTATATGTTATTCCAGGTCTCAAACTATACTCATACCAAATTTCAGCCTAATCGGTTCAATAGTTTTTGCGTTAAAGAGCATTAAGTTATGTATCATGGAAAGTTCATTCTAAAATTCGATTCAAGATCAACCGGCTCCATCGTTGAAAGGTGTGTTTCTTTGTTTCGCTTGTGCAAAAAACCTCTACCTACCTGTGTATATATGGCAGGTGCTTCGTGCTACCCTAAACGAACCCCGTGTTTTTTATACGAGGGGCAGTAACAGATGATCGATCAGCTGTTCAAACGTTATTCGCAGCTGGTCAGCTACTTATCACTACATAACATACTATCCACTTACCTACGCCAGGCTGTCTGGCAGAGCTCTCTCTTGAGCGATAAGACCGCCAATTATCACTTATGTTGTTACTGTCTCATTTGTAAACTGTTTCCTAGTTTTAAGTGTGCAACAAAAGTATTTTCTATCTATCTATGTATCTATTCTAATATTATAAAACAAACTCCTCCGCCGCGTCCGTCTGTCTGTTCCCGATAAACTCCAAAACTACTGAACGGATTTTTATGCAGTTTTCACTAATCGATAGTGATTCATGAGGAAAATTTAGAGTAATTATATACTGTCAAGGTTTTGTGTAAATTGGTTGAAACATAACGATAATTGTAGGATGTGTCGGAACAAGTCAAGTCGCCTGGTAGTTTTCATCGAAAACGCTGCCTTATCCCTTTCAGATATTATAACAAAACAATTCAAAGTGAAAAAGGTTATTCCTCTTGTAGAGTACTACAAAAAATTCCGCGATGGCATAGGTATATATATTTTAAAGATAGTTTACCCATTCTACATAATACAGCTCTACTAACCGTGCGAAGCCGGGCCGGGTTGCTAGTATAGTCTAATAGCCCAGTTACGCGCTCAAACATTAATGCATGCTGATTGCACGAACATAGTTTGCACAAGTAAAATGAGCCGGCCACACGCTCCATCTTGCAAACTGCAAACTGTGTTTGTGCAATCATGCATGCACGAATATTTGAGCGTGTAGTCGGGCTATAGCTCTACATCAAAGTCAACTTTACTTACACCTATAATCTGTCTATGCATTTATTTTCTTTGACTGAATGAAATAATACAATTCTTCATAGACACGTAATTAAAATAAATAAATTATATTGACTTGTATTTAACTAACGCTGTTTTGACTGATCTAACAAACATAATTATTGACGATTGTCATTTTTTATTGATTTTTTCAATTGACCCATAGTACATTCTAGCCCACCCGTGCGTGATTTCATTCGCGTGGACCTTAGTAATACCTACTCCAAGTAATGTTGGTTTCCATGTAAACTAAAAACAAAATTTCAACTTCGTAGCTTTTCTAGTTTCTGAGATTTCTTGATAAGTCAGTGAGTCGCCTAACTTTGACTCCACACAAATGACCTTTAGGGTACGAATTCCAAAAACCTTAAATAAAGTCTGTATAAATTGAGTCGTCTTCTTACGCTACAAATTTTGACGGCCCCACAGTTACGGTTATAAAGTCCGGTACGGTTCAAAAAATCTGCCTCTTAGCACTTGTTGTTCCTGAGATTTCGTGATATGAAGCGCCTCAATTTGACTCCACATACCTTTAGGGTGTGAATTTCAAAAACCCCGAATAAGTATTTATTTATTTTATTCATGTCATTTTTCTATTCAACGCTACAAATTTTGACGGGCTAACAGTTACGGTTCTGAAGTTTATTATAAAAATGACCTTTGACCCCCTTAGAATACGAATTTCCAAAATTCCGTCCGTTAATTCTTAGCGGATGCCTACGTCCTAAAAGGAACCTCAAAATTTCAGCTTCGTAGCTCATGTAGTTTCAGAGATCTCTTGATGAGTCACCCAGTTTACTCTTTTATAAATATAGATAATTTACTTGCGCAAACTGGTTTGTGCAATCATGCATGCACAAAAGTTGGAGCGTGTGGCCGGGCATTAACACATTTTGGTAAATTACCTAACTTCATCCCAGTTTCTACGTATTGTTGAAATGGAGAGTGACGTCACCTTGTGTCACTCCCGGACGAGCAGACCTTGTTTTCTTGGATTACCTATGATAAAATGTATGTAGATTTTACCTTTCTACAGTGTACATAGTATGTATGGTAAGTTTAGTGGTCCTTTATTTCATGATTTCATTGAAGCCAGCAAACATCACAACAGTCACTTTTACTCATCCCTGCATCAGAACAGAATCCTTTCTACTTCCTATCCTATTATACCTATTATAGGTAAACGTCAAAGTTTGTAACGATGGATGTATGGATATTTGTTTGTTACTCTTTCACGCAAAAACTACTAAACCGATTAGGCTGAAATTTGGTATGGGTATAGTTTGGGACCTGGAATAACATATAGGCTATTTTTTACCCCGATAAAACGCGGGCGAAGGCGCGCTGAAGGCAGCTAGTAGGTATGTAATTCATTTCAAAATTCAAATTCCGAACAGCGTAGTACCGCTCGCTACCGCGCATTCACTTCAGCGCTAGTGTCACCTGAACCATTGCTGTGAAAGGTCGTGTGCGCGTCGCGTTTATCAAAACTCTTTACGTAAAACGTATCGATGTTTTTGAACTTTTGAAAAGAATATTCCGAAATTTGCCATCCGGGTCTGTGTAATATTAGTGCTAAAGTGATTGATTATACAGTGTTTTTGTGTAACTGTCTAAATAGTTTTCTTGGGGTTTTGTGACTGAAATCTCGAGTAAAACTTGTAACGGAACTGGTTTTCGGATTTGCCTGCGGATAGAAAACTTATTTTGTTTTTCGGTGAGTTTCGATATGTTATTGTGTTTTATGATTCAATGTAACGGTGAAGTCACGGTTATTTTAGATAACCAAAGGGGCAGATTTATTCACATACTTACCTACCTAAAGTCAACAATGGTCAACAAAATAAGGGATCTTTGGAGGCACGAGGTAGGTACACACAGAAATCGAAATCCTACCTAATTATTTATATTTTTTGTGGAGGCACAACTTTACATTCCCTCCCTACCTAACCTACCTTTGACCTACCTATAGTTTTTATATGAACCTAGGAAGATTACCATATTCCATTCAATGATAGATATCCTTTAGAAAAAACTCATTGATTCTATTCAAAGTTGATTCAAAGTAAAAGTTGTACCTACTTACGATTTAAATCTTTGCCTACATACAACAGCGTTCCATCCAGTTGTGAAGGCGACAGGGATCCTATCCTAACCAACCTGCTTAGGTGTAGTGGTGTAGCCACCATACCTGTTCCCCAGGTCATTGCTCCCGTGACCACAGGACCTCCGCTGAGATCAAGTTACGGGACAAATGTACCTACCTATGTACCTATATAGGTATTGTAGTAACCAACAGGTACCTACGTAGGTACGTAACCTACCTACCACCAATCTCTTTAAATTTACATTTTTCTAATGATCGTAATACACCTTACTAGGTTATCAATTGTTTGTTCCGATCTGGTTCCCATGATGTTTTTGATTTAAGTACCTAGGTAGGTAGATAGAGGTGCTTATTTATATTACAAATTGACTTTGCTTATGTAAGTTTAACCAAGGTCTAACCTTACGACATGGGTAAGGTAGGTACTCTGGCCAAACTGCCTAACTGAAGATTAGGTTTTTTATAGTCAAATCGTATGACCAAATTCTCACCTGATGAAAACATCAGGTGAGAATTTGGTCATACGAATTGTGTGATGATGCTGTTTTAGCCTTCGACTCGATGAAGGTTCTAAAGTTCAAAGTTGGTGTGATAGTGACACCGAGGTGCACCGATGTATCGGTACCTACCTACCTACATTCGTTACGTTCCGGAAAACGGGAACCTGGAGGTGTTGTACACACACTCACTCACAATCCTGCTGGCGCATCAACCCCGAAGTGGATCTTGGCCTCCGACACAATAGATCGCCACCGGCTTCTGGAAGGCAATTCTGGCAATATAAAAAGTAAAAGTAAAAAGATTTTTATTTGCCAGAACAGATGAGTAATGTACAGCAAATTAACCTTAAATAAAAAGAAAAACTATCAAAATCGGACTCCACTCAGCATGTGCTATGGTAGAGCAGATCATATCATAGCGGTGGTCTTCCGTGGATATATACCTATATACTCGATAAATACCTATTGTAAGAACTGTCAAAATATCGAGTGATAAACAAGCGTAGGTATTCTCAAAATCTGCAATTTAATATTTAACGAGGGTTTTTATTTAATGAGTTGCTCGATCGCACGAGAATGCAGTGTTTGGCGGTACTTATCACATGATATTTTTATCCCGAGCGAATGTCACTCGATAAAATACCTACCACGTGATACACAGAATTTACCCCCTGTACTGCGTCGCCGCCGCGGCGGTGGCGGCGGCGGCGGGGCGGCTGCGGCGCGCCGCAGCCGCCCCGGCTCCATCCAGTCCGGTGCGAAGACTTGAAGTGAGCGCAGGAGGGCAATTCTGGCAATATATCTATCTACTCGATAAATATAGCAAGAACTGTCAAAATATCGAGTGATAAACAAGCGTATTCTCAAAATCTGCAATACGATATTTATCGAGGGTTTTTTTTTTATTAAAATATACTGCCTGCTGTCTGTCTCTTAGATGAGTTGCTTGTTAAGTGGCACGAGAATGACAGTTTTGACGGTACTCGATATTTACACATGATAGGTATTTTTATCCCGTGATACCGAGTATCACTCTATAAAATATCACGTGATACGCAGAATTGGCCCCTGGTCGTTCTCCATTTTGTTCTTCCACATGTATCTGGGTCCTCAAAGGTAGGTACCTAACCTAAAAATCACTTTCTTTTTTGACAAAATTTGCATTAGGTAACCTATAGAGCTCAAATTGACAAGTACCTAGCAAGGTTACCTAACCCTCCTAGGTCCTACAATGCATTAAGTACCTATTATATGTACCTATTTCAAACTCTACGATAAACTGAGAATTTTAAAGTTTTGTGTTGTGAGTTGTTTATTACCTAATTAGATGCCTATAGCATCTAATTAGGTATTACCGTCAAATTGAAAAAGAACTGCGAAGTCTGTGACGCAATCAAAGCAACCTTATCTATCAGTAGGTATCGATGATACCTAGATAAATTCTTATCAGTAAAGTCAACTTTGTTTAGAGCTGGCTGTAGTAGATTGTGTGAAATGCACCTTCACGAAACACAGTAGGTACCTATGTTCATCTGCCTTTTTAATCTTCTTGCTCCTCCTCATCATCACACATGCGTTGCTGCTGCTGAACGAACATGGCTTTCTCAAGTAAGGGGGCTAAATCATCACGCTTGGCAGTCCGATTCAAAGGAATTTTCAAAAACCAAGGGCTTTTTGATAATTCCTTTGTTTAACGTATACTTAATACGATAAAATAGGTGACGGCGCTAGTTTGGGTCAGGGAACCACCTTACGTAAATAATTAATTTAAGTTATAAGCATGTTATAGGTAAGTAACTTGTTTTGTTAAAGACCTAGAAGCCTTCCTGCTCCAAAGTTTAACGTCTTTCCATAAACCAGTCGGAGGAACCGGTCCTGATCAAAATAAGATTCTCTTTTAAGGCGCTTCCCTGAGCTAACTAGCGCCGCCAGATATGCGAAGTTGCACTTTGTGGCCACCGAACTAGGTTTTCGCATGTCCTCCTAAGCTATACAATACAAAACTTTTACAGAGGCATTAAAAATAAGTATCACAAACTGTTCAAGGGATTTTTGAAAATTCCTTTGTTTAACTTTGTAATACGATAAAAAAAGGTGGCGGCGGCGCTAGTTTGGGTCAGGGAACCGCCTTAAGTCGTTACAACAAGTATCGCGTTCACTTTTCGACATCTGGCTAATTACAATCAGGCTATTCTTGTCGATAACCCACACTCCCACCTGTCTGTGTATGACATTATATCGATTAGGCATGGAAATAATTGCTACTTTTAAATCATTATCATTCAATGATATTATAAAAAAAATCACAATGATTTCACATGTGATATTTCACTGGCAAATGATTTTTCATACCTAAGATTACCCTAGCGCCATACGTTCCGTATGCTAAAAATGAAGTATGAATTATACTTCATTCTTAGCATACATAAATTATCATCAATGTCACCGCTCCTACGCGTAGCGCTGCGCTCTTCGTACTCGTACATATTTTGACATTATACCTAGCGGCGACGAATCAGCAAAATATGGTTGTTCTTTCTAACACGCCCGCTCTAGAATGATTCGTCTTCATACCCACTCGCTCTCTACGTCGATGTTATTACTATGATTTCCGTATTATTTACGAACAACGATGCGATTTCATTATGTGTGATTTTTCACTTGCTACATGAAGGGAGGTAGCAGATGCGATATATGATAATGCATATCATATGATAAATCACATGCTATTTGTGATATGTTCCATGCCTAATATCGATCATTAATTAGTAATTAACGGCTGTCTTTAAAAACCCTCAAAAATTACAATTTGTGACCTACAGATTAGCCAAACTCGATGAAGAATATTTGTAAACAAACCGCTTAAACTAAAATTGACTCTGTTGCTGAGTCCTTTTATCTAAATTTAGGTACATTACTTTTCGATTTAAGATCCTTCAATAAATATTGCTTGAAACTCGACGCCAAGCAAGCGAGTATTAGTTAGTTGTATTGTTTTTTGCGAACAAACCTACATCGAGTTTGGCTTGTGTATAGTTTAGTTCAAGGGTCTTCAACCCGCGGCCCGCCGGGTCTTTTCTTGCGGCCCTCGGAGGCCACAGGAAACATTTTATTCATACTAATTTGAATTTACGCGCCACAATAACTTAGTTAGATACCCCAACCGGAGCGGGCGGAGTCCCGCGTGGTGTGGATGAGCGAAAGGTACAAGTGCGAATGAGTAGGCACTATTGACTGCGGACGGACAATGGTGGTGTGGGTGAGAGAAAGATACAAGTGCGAGTGTGTACGCACCATTGACTGCAGGCGGACAATGGTCAATATGGTCATGTCAACGGGTTGTTGCGTGATCTGTCTGTCCGTTATTTTGTTGGTGTTGACTGTGTTTGAGTTTACGTGTGATTTGTATTTCTGTCTTATTTGCCGAGCTTTATAGTAAAAATGGCTTCAACTTCGGGTAAAAAACAGAAAGTCAGTGATGAAAATCGCACATTTCAAAAGTGAACAGAGTTGTATTTATTCGTTAGCGTTAATCAAAAATCCGTCTGTGTGGTGTGTCAAAAATCAAAGACAGGACAGACAAAAACGCCCAAAAATGATATCTTTGTTTGGGAGCACTTATGTGAGCGAGCAACTGTTTTCTCGCATCGTTAAGTGCAAAACAAGGACAAGAATTACAGATGCTCATCTGTAACGTAGTCTGCGGGTTGCAATAACTACAAAAATAAATCCCGACATCAATACACTCGTCAAAAATAAACATTTTCAATCATCGCATTGATCCGAGATTCAGTACCTACTTATTTTAAGATTTTTAAATAAGCAAGTCAACTACAAAAAATTCAAAACTCAGAAAGACTATTGAATTTTTTAGACTTGCTTGTTTTATTTTGTTATTTAAGGGTAATAAAATTTAATATAATACTGCGTGACGTGGCCCTTCGGGTGATGTTAAATGGATTACTGGCCCTTGCACAAAAAATGGTTGAAGACCCATGGTTAGTTCTCAAAGTATCACTACATTACCTTATCTGTGGTTTAGTGTCAAACGGAGTGAATAGGGGATTCGTCTTTCGTGATCTATCGTGTCTACCACATCACGCCAACCATTTCACATGTCACGATTGTGGTCAATCGAAGGTCGAATTTACTTCGGTGAAAAAATTAGGCAGGTATTATTTTTTTTTGCATCAACGCCCTCACCCGTGTTCTGTGACGCACTCCTCTTCAGAGTGAATAGGGGATTCGTGTTTCGTGATCTATTGTGCCGACCACATCACGCCAACCATTTCATACGAGTGTGGTCAAACGAAGGTCGAATTTATTTCGGTTCAAAATTTGGTAATACCTATTATCTTTGGTCTGCGCATCGACTTCACCCGTGTTCTGTGACGCACTCTAGTTTAGGGCTGGCAAATGGTGAAAGTTGTTTCATGCTCTGGAAGCGTGATGGTCGTATTAAACTTACCTACATATGCCAACCAGTGACATTCAAATTGGTTTATGCTAATTTTGGCTACTAACGTAGGCTGAACTTCCAGTGTTCGAGACCATAATAGGTCATCAAGCTGGCTTGAAGTAGCCAATAAGGACATTCTGTATTTAATGTTCTTAAAGTTAAGCAATTGATGGACTTATACAAGATAACGATTTTGTTTTTGCCTTCGGTTGACCCAATAAGGCGTCTACAAAAAGTGGCCACTGCCTACACTTTTGTACGGTGGCGGTGTTGGAAAGGGAGAGTGTGATTGTTACCATTTATTTGTCATCTAGCTACCCGCCCCGGCTTCGCACGGATCATCATAATATTAATTAATATCTCAAAGGGACTCGGCAGCATTTGCGATGAAAGCTCCCAGGGGCGGCTTGACTTTTTGCGACACTTCCGACAATTATCGTTATATTTCAACAAATTTACATTAAACCTTGACAAATTATATACCTAAACCTTTCTCATGAATCACTCTATCCATTGGTGAAGACCGCATGAAAATCCGTTCAGTAGTTTTTGTATTTATCGCACACAGACAGACAGCCGCAGTGGGAGACTTTGTTTTATAATAAAATACAAAAATCGTTTATTTGTATTGTTTTATAACAATTAGTGATGGTTCTATAAATAAGCACTGTTTCACGTTTTCGCAAACAGTATGATGAACCTGGTGCCCTCTTCTCCCTAAGGGGACAAATCAGAAGGTATCATTCCCGAGCCGTACCTGCTTGTCATATTCGTAAGTTCCATCAGAGGCCACTAAGAAAGCCATATTATTTCGATTCGTAGTTGTAAAGGCCTTTGATGCGATGCGTGCGATGATAAAAGGAATTTCGACCTTTCTTCGCCTGGCGGCCTTATGGCGAGCGAGCTCTTTCAGACAGTTCCTGTTGTAATAACAAACTAGACTCATTCCCTGCCCTTTCAGCAGGTCGTGAGAAGATCTACTTAATTGCATCAGAGCTGAGCATTATGAAATGTTCGAGATGCGAGATGCGCCACCGTGCACGATTCGTGTTGTGCGCTAATTTATTTGAAGTATGGATTATATTATTACTTACCGACGACATTGTAGCGGTCGCAGGGAGTCGATGGATGGAGGCGGCTCAGGACCGCTATTTGTGCCGTCGTATGGGGTAGGCCTATGTCCAGCAGTGGACGTGTATAGGCTGATATGATGATGATGATAGGTTATATTTATAGTATGAATACAAACGGTTTTAAATTTAATAAAACTGACTTGAATTCAGTTCGGACTTCTGAGTAGTTCTGACTAACAATAACATCTTGAAATTTCCACAGAAATCTAAATAATAATTATTTCGATTTCTGTGCAGGTCCCATATGCTGTAGATTCAAGATGCTTTTGGCTTTTTGATTTGCCAAGTGTTTCTGAGAACATTCTTCAACACTTTTTCCTTACGTTCAGTTAACTTTGCAAGTCATTGACTTCACAGCTTTTTCATTTCGCTTTCCGGTTTTATCCGTGAAAACCAGTAAAGTACTGAGAGTAAGTACTCCGGGCACATGAGTTCGTAGCCTTGAATCTTCCATCCATCTGTGTATTTAAAATTCCACGCGTTTAGTTTATATTCCGGCTGATAGCAACAAGCTTCAGAATTGGAAAATCAAGTGGGCATAATGATCATGCCCATAACAAATATAATCTCTTAAATATTATGTAGTTTCCAAAGGCCACGAGACACATTTATCATGTATCAGACAAACTTCCTTAGTTTTTGTTGTCAACGCCCATTGGCAGCGGGGCCTTCATTGTGTGATGCAGTGAGTGAACGTGCGGTGCAATGAACGCACTTATTATACTTTACTGAGCTTAAAAAACAGTTTACGCATTTATAGTATAGTTGAGAGGTAAGTACGTACATATATATCTTTTCAAAGGACCTCTACGAGCGAAGCACGACGAAGCCGAGGAAATCGAGGATAAAGTTCCAAAAAGCCCATATGCTGGATCGACTTGAAATTGAATATAAGTTACAACCGTGACATATAATTTTTACACTTAAAATAGTTAGGTATTATAAGTATATGAGTCTGGGTTTCTAATTAATATTTTTATCGTAATATCTGGACTCCACAGGCAAGGGCTTGTGGTGCGAGATGTGCATTCACAGGATTATTTTTGGCTGGATTGGGGTGGAAGGTTTTCAAATTTGGTAAAACAACCTTTTGCCTAGAATAGACCTTCCATAATAATTATCGTATCCTGTCGGACAAGGCCGATCTCTGTTTGCAACTCCAAGTAAGGCGACACTAAGCTCAAATAGGTCTGTAGGTGAAGGCAATACCACAGACTAGGTGCAAAATAATACTTTGTAATAGTATCTAACAATGAAATTAGTTTAGAACAATCGGCATTCAACATTTTTCACACCGGTTCCGGATATAAAAACCGTTGGCGAATAATTTAATATCGGTAATTTTTCGAAGACTTAATGAAGTCGCGCTTAATAATTTGATCCTTAAGTCCTAATACGCTTGGGATGGGTTTAGCTCTGACTCAAAAACTTGCAAACAAGGTGCCTAAAGGTTTCTTGTTCGCTTCTTTACTTAGCTTAAAAAAATATAATATATCCTAGTTTTAGTTCCTCTGAAATTTGCGATTACTGACAGTCCTGTAAGTTCAAAAGGAAAAAAAATAAACTACTTAGTCACTATATCATTAATAAAAAGTACTAAAATGATCTATAATAAAATTAATAATTATAATCGTTACATAAAAAAACCTGACTTAAGTAGTTACCTTTAGAAAGTAGTCAAATCCTAATCCTAGTACTTTATAGAATTATGTTCGTACAATTTTCCTCCACAAACAACTTCTAACGAGATGCTAAGCGTAAAGACAATGTACTCGGTACATAATGGCAATAGAAAATGAACAGGTTTCTATGACGCTATTCACTTGCTAATGATAAACGATCTCTACGCCCTATCTTCATTACCAATGTATCAGTTACATTATCAGTCGGTTATTAATAAAACAGATCAGAACGAGATTAAGTAGGATTATGGATACAAGTCTTCAAATCGGACAAAAATAAGCATGCTGGACATCAGTTTTAAGCCTGTAACCATTCAAGCCATCGCCAATAGGCTTTAAATTGTGGATATCCTGTAGTATAGTGATTGTTTCTCGGTGCCTTCGCCTAGTGAGACTCATTGCCTTGCGTGTGTATTATATTTATAACTAAAGGTATCAAATAGATTATCTGTACTTAAGGGTGATCGTCACGGGTTGGCGCGAGATTCAAATTATTTTGAGATTTTTAGTTTTTTCTTCGCTTTACAAAGAATCAAATTAACGGAAAGGTAATTTGGCGCAAATCATAAAACCAACTTCAATATATTATTTTATTTTGTGAGAATTTGGGAAAATGTTGATTTTTAACACAAAATCTCTTACGTTCTCAAATGCTCCAAAACTACCAATGAGGCGAAGTTCGTTTTTTTATAAGTAAATAGAAAATGGTGTACAATTTGCGCCAACTTACTTTTCCGCTAGATTTATTCCTTAAAGAAAGCAGAATAAATTAAATCCTACAAAAAATTTGAATCTCGCGCCATCCCGTGGCGAACCATCTTAAAACCGGAATGGTCGAAGCAGGCCAAGAAAACGCTGGAGCGATGACTTGCGGCTGACAGGTGATGGCACGAACGGGACCAAAAGAAATGGCGTGAAATGGGGAAAGCCTTGGCCGCGGAATGGGACAAAGCCGGAAAAGCCTTAATGATTTGTTGCTATTTCAGAGTTGTTATTGCTTCACTCTCTTTGAGCAACCTTAATTTAGACCAGTTTAAATTTATTATGGATAAAATTGTCAAGAACTAGAGCAGCTCAATTGATCTCAAACAATCAATCTATTTGCATTCACATTCTCTTGCGACACAAAACGAAAGTTATTGTGACAACGTAATATTTATGTAACGAGTAAATAACATATGTACTTAGCCACCTGCTAGCCACCCTTAATATCACATCACTGTTACATCTAGTGGAAGATGCTTTTTCGAATGGATTAAACAAAAAAGTTGTTGACAGCTGATGACAACGACAGCGTTACCAACCGGGCTTGGGGTGGGCGCAGATCATGGAAGATTAGTCAATGCATAGTCTTAATACTTACCTGCTTATTACACTAAAATTCCACCAAAAGAGGATCATCCAAATAAAACGCTGATAACGGCTTTACAGTTTACAATGTTTTTGTGCTTCTTCAATTACTTTTCATGATGATGAAGAAGCCATCTTACTGAAACTGACCTGAATGCAATTTCAGTTACTCGTTACGTTTTAGGTACTCAAGGAGTTCTAAGCGAGGATTTACATAAACGGGCAAAATCAGGTGGATACGTCAGTGATCCACAAAGTAATGAAATAACTGAATCATCTGACTAATATTTCACATTCCCAGTCATTGTTTAGGTCCAGCGAAAGGCGTGCCGGTTTGATTCCCGCGGAACACTGCTTTCGCCGTCTGCCAAATCTGCATACAATACCGAGGGCCTGTCAGATTTATAGCATTACTAGGTCATATACTTAATAGGCTACCGAAGATTATAAATGATATTAAGTACTTAGTAAGCCTGGTGGGACCAATAGCTTCTATCATATCATATCATAATCTTCTTATTACACATGTTCATAGAATAGACGGATGATCCAACTTTTACTTATGCTACTTTTAAGCTGTGATTCGCAATAGAAAAACATCTATAAAACGCAGGATGCTGGGCAGCACCACCTGTCTGATAAGGGTTCTGGCTGACATTACAGTAATCTGCAAAGGCATTGGATGTCAAGCCTTATCAACCCTTGTGCCAAACAAATACCTATTAATTTGGTGTATGTACCTTCATTGTTTTTAAAATGTTTGACTGTGTGGAACTGTATGACATTTAATACTCTATGAATCTTTTTGGTGTCCGAATCAATGAACGAATTTAATTTTTGGTGGATGATGATGAAAAACAACACCTTGTTTATTTTCCTTTACTTTGCATTCAACTGGTCTATAAAGTTCGACGCAATTCCACAAAAACGTACCTACAATGTACATACCACCTAGGTTGGTTTTTATAGGTAATACAGTATTGAGATAAATAAATACCTATGTATGTATCAGTAGACAGGTACCTATTTACAGTCGAATGCACTGCACTGCACTAATATGCTATTTTATGAGTACCTCACCCGCCATGTCGCTTGAATGTTGACTTAGTCAACCACCATACTATATATTAGTATATATATATATATATATGTATAAACCTTTGTGTAGGTACCTAAAACAGATTAGGTAATGTTAATTCGACCTAGGTATCAAGCCGAGTCTCGTACTCTAATCTATCGAACTGTTAACGTGGAACAGAGCAAACCTATAGTCCGGCGAAATTTTATGTGTAATGTTTGTAAACAACAAAAAACTAATGTTCAGTTTCTGATATTAGCAATATTTATTGAAGAAAAGATCTCAAATTAACAAGGAACGTAAATTGCTTATTGAAATACATGTATGGGTGGTTTGTTTGCTTGATTGTTTGCAAATATTATATTGTATTGTACATTGATTAATCTTAAAAAGTAGGTATTTGAAAATAACTAGCTTGTAAGGAATAGGTAGGTACTCTATTGTATTAGGCTTAGAATTATATAATTAATATCCTCTTAAAATAGAGTTAAACGTGTTTTAATTTAAAAAAATATATCACATCGAATTAGGCTGGATTACCTAGGTATAATAGGTACAACACAAATATGCGACCCGTGTGGCTATCTAGCTCATTATAATTCAGCATTGAGCGACCAGCCAATGTCACATTCAATAGGCAGGTGATTCTGTGTCGTTACCGTGTTTTATGTTGTCTCGTCTCTAGGTTAAAAGATGTTGCGAATTTTAACCTATAACTGAATACATTATAAATATAAGCGGGTTTACAATGAACCTTGTCGGTTAGCAATTACCTTATTTTACCCATGTAGTAGGTAGGTAGGTTGTTACATGATCTGCGATGATTTTTATTTTCAGTTTTACTTTTACCCACGACGCGCAAGGGTAGGTACCAAGACGGTTTAGGTTCTCTTAAATTTTGAAAAGCATTCCATACCTACCTACCTAATATAAAGGACTTGTCAACTTCGAAAAGTTTCAAACTAGCTGCTTCCCGCGCTTTCGCCCGCGTTTTATTTTGTATCCAATGCCAAACTATACCCATACCTTTCAGCCCAATCAGTTCAGTAGTTTTTGCGTGGAAGAGGAACAAACATCCATACATCCATCCATAACAAACTTCGACATTTAAAATATTAGTAGGATGTTTTGGAATTTTGCGTTATTTAGGCAGGTAAAAATTGTAGATTACCTCTACAATGTATATTATACAAAAAAAATTGCGTAAGTGACAAGTTATTTTCCAATTGCTTGGCTCATCGCTCCCACCTACATCGTATGACTACCCAAATAACAAAAATTACCCGGAACAAAGTCCCTAAAAAGCTAACTGATCTATGTTAGTTATTTCTTGCTTAGCATAATATTTTGGGTGCATCTGACTGGCGCCATGAGTGTTTTTATCGCTAGACAAGATGCACTCCAACGTGCTACCTACGCACTGTTACCTGCATGTAGGGCTATCACATATTAAAGTGCTGTATCATAAACATCAGCCTCTTCTAGACTTCCGTGAAACATCGTCGGCCACATCGTCACTTACCATCAGCGGAGATTGTGGTCAAACGAAGTTCTCTCATGATAAAAAAGCCTCCCTCCACCAACTGCTGGGCATAGGCTTCCTCCTTAAAATGCTCAGTAAGGATAACATTTTTTATACCTAAAGTGACTAGCTGACCCGGCAAACGTTTGCCATGGACCACTGAGGGTTTTAAAAAATGGGGGTTGGTGATACAAAGGTGAAAATTGAGGGTGACCTATACGTATTTATAATATCCACCTAAAAAAAAATAAAAAAAATTGTTTTTAAAATTTTTGTAAATTGGCGTGGGCCATCCTTATAATTTTTTATAAATAAAATTTGTGGAAACTCTTTACTAATCTGCTATTATAAACTTTGTTCTTAAAAGAAATATGTAAGTATTTATGGTGTATTTTCAGATTATAATAATCCATCATTAACCCGTATACGTCCACTGCTGAACATAGGCCTTACCCGAACGACCTTATACTAAAATATATAACCCAGTAATGTAGTTTTCAACTATTTTATAACGACAATGTATAAATAAAACTTGCCTGATAAGGACAAGGTCGACTGACTGTTTATCAACAGTGGCTATCGGTTTTATCAAAACATTTGCCGATTGAACTGAAATAATATTATTTTATGCAAATACTTGTCCTGTTTTTTTCTAATGGCCCAACACGCCAATATGGATAGTGGCCTCGGTCATAAGATTCTCCAGGCCTCTCGGGTGTAGGTAAGCGCTCTCTCATAGAGTAGGGTTAATAATGTTTCACCATGATAAAATTAATATTTTTGATTTTAATCTCTTCGCTATCTCCAATAAATCCATCGCTAAGGTGGTAGTCAAAACATAGCTTATTAATAATGTTGTGGCAGCCCTTACTCCACCTTCCAAATATGACAGGTTATACCTAAGCGTGTCAAGCGCCTGCATCGTCGGGGGCGTATGTACTCTGTGTTACGCAAGCGCCCCGTGCGTGCTGGCATGTCCTAATTGTTATCTCTAGCATATGCCTATCTACTCAACCAACTAGAAACCACACATTTTTTGTCAAATTATGTGCCTTATATAAACAAAATTCATCTAACAAGTGCTGTTCAAGTGCTGTTATCTATTTTTAATATATTGAATTGATTGAAATGGCTGGCTTGGGCCGGATTGTAATACAGCCCTGAGGTTAAGCGTCAAAGTTGTCGTATGCCTACGAGACGAGAGACGTTGGCGAATTAGTAATAAATAAATAATGGTATCTAGCTTGACTCATTTCAAGTATTTTTTTTTATTGGTAATTGTAAAGCTTTTGACCACCATCTCACTTGGGAAAGTGAAGATGTGGCCTAAGATGGAGCACGCTTTCCCAGAAAGAACTTATTCACTCGGGATTTGAAGACTCCTAGATTGTACTCTACTGGAAAATCAGAAGCAAGAAGTTCGTTCCACTCTTTTTCATAATTGGTATGACTTAGCAAACGGATGGGATACCTGGAATGGTTTGGGGAAAACCATTGCCGCACTGGCATCAAGATCACTAATTGTAAGAGTGGAACGCTAAAGATACATACATATATGTATTAAATGGACTGGACAGGACACCAAACAGAGATAAAATCGTTTGCCCGCTCTATGTTATTTCAAGTTCCCTTTAGGAATCCCTTTAGGACTTCAAAATCAGTCCAATTGTTAAATTGCACTGAAATCCGCGTTTCAGTAATCAGTAGGCATGGGGTTCGTTAATACGATAGCAATCATAACAAACAAGGGCACTCGAAACTAGGAATGATCACAAAATTATACCGTCTCCGTTATCATTGATTGTATATCGGTGATACTGATAACTGATAACAAAACAGGAAATTATATATTACTTGATAAAAATGATAAGCTGAGGCCAAGCGGGTGTTTCATATTGATTTAACAAACTTGTATCAAAACGTGTCAATACCAGTTTGCTGGTAAAAATAGACAGGTATCTTTATTTAGGTACTAGAATATAAATAAAAGCACCGAAGAATTATAATGTATAGCAATAATTTAACTTTATCGGGGAAAGGGCTCAATCTCAGAAACGCGAAATGAACAAATAACTCCAGCATTGTTTATTATCCTTATCTATGTTGCACATTGTCGAAGTAAACTTATGTTAAGAGGATGCGCCATTTCTACAAAGTGAATGTTAGCAATAAAGTTAGAAATAGCAATTATCTAACTTTATGCTTAGTATGTCAATTAATATTCGTAAAGTTTACGATTCGTTACAGCATTAATTTAATTCGAAAGGTGCTTGATTACCTATTCCTCGACTTTCTAGATCCATGTATCTTCTCTCATTAACATCTTCATGTCAGCTCTATCATGTGCCGCTTTTGGCTACTCATAATTCTAGACGTGCCGTTGTTCATCGTATAGTCTTGGTTCCTGAGCATTTTGTCTACATACATATATTGTCCAGAACTGGAGGAGGCCTGTACCCGAAAGGGGGTCCTAACCAGCAAAAATATCTACCTACTATAATTTAATGCGAATGAAATTTATATTACAAGTAGGTATATGTAAACAAATTCAACATCAACAAATAACAATGCATGCAACTTTAATTGTAACATTTATAAGAACGCTAGGTAGGTACCGAAGTTAATCTTATTTTAATTTAATTTTGTTTGATTTATTAATTCTTTTGTAAGGACATTAATTAGAAATACATATTTATTATAGAAAGAAGCAATTTTTATTATTAATTAATTATTATGCACGATTATTATGAAGTACTATTATGGTTATGGTATAAATGTTTATTTTTTATTTTTATTATTTATTTACATATACGTCCAGTTACCTGTGCTACCTCACTAGGACCTATGTATCTGAAAACGAGTGCCGCTCCTGGCTTCAATTTGAAGCGGCTTAAGTAATGCTCTTGCTCAGATCTTGTAACCTCATTTTTTGCACCCCATGTAGGTAATACTTAGTATTGTTTCTGTGTATCATTATTTTCTGTATCTTGTGTTTTGTTATTATAAATGTATTTTATTTGTAATGTGTCGTGCTCCAGGTTCCAGTTTATTTATTTTCTTTCTTTCTTTACTATGTTGTCAATCGAACGCATTTCCATTTGCAGTCGTATTGCCCTTTACTCGTACTCCTCCACATACATTTATTCGCCGTAGGAGCACAAGGCTCACTTGGTTATGTCTTTACACTTCACCTATCTATACTAAAGATATCTGACAAAATAAGTATTCAAAGCAACACAAAACAAAGAAATTAATACCTATATCTACCGCATTACCTACACACAACACAACATACTTGGATATACATTTTATATACCATAATCGTAAATTTTTCTAACTCCTTACAAATAGGCTAGGTCTAAACATGTTTCTTTAACCGACCGTTTGAATAATAAGGCAGTTATTCAAATAGCTCTCAAGTCATATATAATTACTCGAACAAATTGATTTAAATGATCTCAATCAATCATAAATCTGATTGCTCAATTACAGCAACGGTCAATGCCCTCTTACTAAATATTTGCAACGGTCTGCCTATTGCGGGTTTATTTTTTTTGTATTGCGCCACGATATCTTTTAATCGTTGGATTACATTATTTTAACATACTTAGACCGATGCCATAACACCTTGATAGTTATCATTAAAATTATAAGTATCTACATGACATCTTTGCACTATTCTAAAGAAAAAGTTTCCGCAGTCATCTTATCTTCCCTTTAAACCAACCTTTTTGGTAGCAGTACATATTTGACTCAAGATGAAGGCTACATCATGGAGTCACTTGATTAAATATATGTTTGATTTCCAGGAATTCGCGATGGTGTGGTGACAACGGCGTGATGATGAGGCTCGACTCCAATGAGAAGCAGCATCGGTACCACAACCTGCTGAATGATGATCATGCCAGTATGTACCACTCCTTTAATATTAATGTCCATTCTTTCGTGTTTCCAAATCTTTCTAGCTATAAAAAATAGGAATAATTTCGTTCCTGAAAATCATCACCGATTAGCCACTACAGCAAGACTAGGGCATGAATATGACAAAGCTTTCCTGTTAAACGGAGATAACTCATAGATGATTTAAAGCCTCTCAAAAGGTATAATTAAAGAGGTGCTAACAGTTAATAGGTACTGTTATCTGTGAATTTAAAGGTTTTTGCTGAATAAGGCCTGAGTTATTGTTCTGGCTTTCTCATGGCTCTTTTTACAATTATCTTTGCATGCCGCACAATACTGGGTACTGACGATGAAAAAATCACAAGCAATGAGAAAACTGCAACTATGTCAAGTAGATAAATTCTGGAATGTATGAATGTAACGCTTTTGGTTAAAGAAATAACACAGCATAATTATACATGTAAAATAGAGAAACAATCAGTAAGTTAAGAATGTAAAATAACGTAAGAAAGGAAGCGTAAGACGAAACAATCTGAAAACTGAGATAAAAGCATAGTAATCAATACCTAAGCACAGAGGAATATATACGTAATGTCATAGATATAAATATAACGAAGCATGGCAAATTATCAATAACATTGAAGCGAACTAAACATGCATTATGAAAATAGACTCACAACCTGTTTCTGACTCACTTTGTGTGCACCCGACATCGACAGTACTTAGTATGGGAAAGGGCGAGGGAACCCGCCGTCTGATTACACCTACTGAGTACACGAGAATACAAATTAGTATTATTTGTTTGATGCAATTGTGTTCATGGAACATGATCACAGCAAACGATGACCCTGAGAATACTTTAAAAACATTCTTCAGCAACTCACATTATATGAGTATGGTGTCTATTAAAAATCAATGAGATTTTATACAACATCATTGCTCAGAACACGGCATCTATACTCTTTGCGGGCCAGACGTGTCGGACTGAAACATACTTGCTCTTTTAAAAATGATCCCTTTATAACACTTGATTTGACAATGACTTGATTTTAATTATTCATGATCCCTTTAGAAGCTTTTCCGTTTTCCTATCATAACCTTGATATACTATTTCCTTCTAGCAAAATCAATCACACACCCCATCCTTACTTAATCGCCCCAAACACCAAACAACTGTCGATTCCAATATGACTGATAGCCTAGCTGGCAAACCTGACATCCGCCGCTGCTTCCGGTGTTTTGTGGGGAAGCAGGCCCGTGACGTCACGCCCTGGTGACCAGCCCATCTCGGTGACTAATTCTGTTAGGGTTATTAAAGTTCAAGTTAGATCCAATCGATAAATGTAAACCTGGAGGATGAAGGATCTACATAATTATGTGTTAGGAAAAATTGTCTCAGCGAAATGGCTTTAGATTTTACGATGGTGGAAAATCCGTTATGATACATTATGGAGGTACATACATCGGAGTAAAACGAGCCAAATATTATCTAGGGACACTGAAGGAAGCCATGTTTGCACTAGATATCACATAATTATGTAATGTCACCAGAACTCAGGTCCTACTCTTAACACCCAATCGTGTTTTATTGCAGATGAAATTTAAAGCTGTAAAACTTTGAATTTCCGCTAATCAATCCGATGTTGGTTGGTGCAGATCGCTGGATATTGCAGAAAGTTCGTATCATAGAACAGTCCAACTTAGATAAAGTTCTAAATGCGTTGTCAGACAACGTTGTAGATTTCAGTAGTCCTATCGATGACTCAAACTGCAATTAATCAATTGTTCATTGCAGTATCGTGAGAACTCCAGAATTGCTCACATTCTTTAGCGAAGGTAGGTATTTGATCCTTTGAATGCATGTTATGTAATTTAGTTTCTATAAAGCCCTTTTAAAATATTATGATATAACATGTTCAAGTTAAGAATACTTTGAAAAATAACAAAGACAGGCGTCACACTAAAGGTAGGTCTAGGTTTGATAGATTTATAGAATAACATTTTATATATACTCAAGTACAGAAGTTATAAAACTTAACCAACCGAAAACAAAAACAGGGAGGTAGGTGGTGACACAACATGGTGGTAGTAAAACCATGTATATCAGCAGTCCAAAATTTTACACTGCGATACAAAACAGTTCTTAAATGGCCCGTGTCTTGTCAATAACTCTCATCTATAAACAAGAACATATTTCACAATGACATCCCGATCAATTGGAACCAAATGTGATTTCCATGCAAATCAGAAACGTATCGACGACCTAATAAAAATGGTTTTTAATTGCAACCAGCTGAATCAGAATGTCGGTACTGAAGCTAGTTTACAGTGCTACCAACTCGATTTTGTATAATAATAAATCGGCCTTTGCATCTATGACAGATGATTTAGGCAGCATCGTGGCGAAATACCTACCCAACGAAATGATTGTCGCAGCAATGATGATAATAATGAATGATGTATAAATAGACATGCTCATAAAGTCTTTCTTTACACGGATCACCCTGATGGGCAATCAAGTAAATGCACCTCGCATATGACGGATATATAAAATATATACAAAATACACTCTTGGAAATTCTTTATTGACAAAGAAAATAACAATCAAATAATATAAACAAATTAAACTAGTGTTTACAATGAAACAATTGAGCTAACTGCAGACTGTTGAAAACAATCTACAGACAATCAATACCAGCCGGAAGCGTCCCCAAGACGCTGGCTGCATTGCCTCTCTGTATGGCAATGCTAATGCGCTGCGCCAGATACTCACCAACTCTCGGGTCACGCGTCGATTCGACCAGAGGCTCAGATATTTTTTGAAAACCCGGAGAGCCTCGGTACCCCACGGATCTAGGTTCTCGACTCCAAGGGGAGCAAATGCGTAGGCTCTGTCGAGACCTGCATATTTGCGCTTCTTGAGATCCTCGGCCAAATCTTGGTAAGTTGTCTCTAAGTTAACATTTTATTCACCCTCTAAACAGATAAGTGATTTGACCTAGCCTGTCGTCGGTAGCAATCTAGCAACTTTACTGCCTATTGTGATTGCGACTGTCGTGTTGACATCGGATACGGCCATTGCATTAATTGCTGTGTTTAGAGACGCCATGTTGCGTAGTCACATGCACATCGCTGGTATAGATTCTTGATGTTATGTCAGCTTCTTTGTCTTATTTGTTGTAATGGTATGCTACGACCAACTTAGGTACTCCTATGCACAAAGTGAAAGCCTTCGGAATGTTCCATAGGTTAAATGAAGAAAGAAATATAAGATGACAGATTCTCCAGGTATTATTTAGAGATTTGCTGCTGTCTGCAGTTAGCTCAGCTCAATTTTATATGCTCGTTCTTTATTTTTTAATTTAATTTTTCAATAAAGCATTTAGATATAGGTACTGTTTTTAGCTTCCGTTTGTTTCTCAAAAGAAAATCTCGGTTCTAAGCTTTCTCTCACCAGCTAGAAGCATCGAGTTTGCAGATAGATTTCCGATTTGTCAATCCAGTCAATCATAGAGCGGCCGACTGGACTACGCCCAGCTACGATCCTACGCTTTCCTGAATGCCCAATCTTCTTCCTTTATTCACATTTGAAAATCACGTTTTGTGTTTCAATGTTATCATCATCATTTCAGTCTGGGATCACTAACTGCTGGGTATCCAACTCCTTTCGCTTTTGACAGCCTCCTCTGTGTTGCTATTCTCGCACCGCTTTCAATAACGCCCAGCGACTTTGACAATGTCGTCAACCCGGAGTGGTTTTTTGATCATACAGCAATAACTTTCTACATTTCTGGAGACTGATGGCTGTACGCTGGCCACAAACTCATTTGGCTATAGGTAGGTAATATGAATAAAGCACTAGGTAACTGTGATTTGCAACAACCAATCACTACAAAAAGTAAGCCAGTAGGTAATTATTAAAGCTAAAGACCTTGGGTGTCAGTAAAGTGCATAATTACATGACGAGTTTATTAAAACTTTCAAAAACTTGCTTGTTTTGCAAGTGGTGTCCAGTTATATTAGATTGTATTTAATTATTATAATAGTAGCTGACCCTAGACCATATCAAATCAGAATCAATAACTTTATTTCTTTAGGCTTACAAAATAAGCACTTAGACAAGTCAAATTGTATACTATAAACATAGTTATTATTATCAAATAAGAAGCAAGGTGTTATTGATATTCTCTTCACTTCAATTTTTTGTCCTAAATACTTAGGTAGGTACTCTGCCTGTGAGACTTTTACAAATCTTGACAGACCGGGACTCCTAAAATAAAACCTACCTACAATGTTGAATTGATCTCATACAATCCCACTAATATGTACTATGCGAAAGCTGGATGGATGTTTTGAGGTTTGTAACCTCTTCATACCAAAACTGAATGGATCGGGCTGAAATTCTGCATACATGTAGTTCAAGGCCTGGAATACCTATTTTTTCCATGTATTTCATAAATATGGATAGAAATAACCTTTTAACTTTTCTATAGTAACAGCGCGTGCGAAGCTGCGGTCAGAAACAAGTAATAATAAAAATTCAAAAAGTTAATTGTAAATTCTAATAGTGATAACACCATATATTTTCTAGTGTAACACAGCTACATTGTAGCTACCACAGGAGACAGTATTCCAACACCATTGTCAAACATATTTTTGAAATAAACGTTTTTATATATTTTTTTTGTATTTTATCATGCTTGGACGATTGTCTTCCCGCCTCGGTTTAGCAGTTAGTTGAAATGAGTCACCTAGAAGTTATCTGTTTTATCTGGGAGGTATTTTCAGCCACACACGAAAGTGTGCGGTTGATTCTCAATCAAGCCTCTGCCACCAATCATCTTCATGTCAACAGGCCAATAATGATGTAGATGAGAACAGCAGTCACAGGCAAAAACTAGTTAGTAACAATAGTTAAACACACGTGTAAACAGTAGACTTAGAATTTTGATCAAACAGCAAGATTTCTACCTCCGTTCGTAGCTTGATTAGTTTTGCGAAACTGAGTTCATGGTCGTGAAGCGATAACGTAGGTAACCTAAAAAGCAAACAACCATTGTTTCAAACTTACAAGGCTTTAAAATATAGTTTATAAGATAATTGTTGCTACAAAAAATGTGTGTTTAAAATTAAATTACTTTTAAGTTGTTAAAAAAAAGCATATTGTGATTATGAGAATAAAAGCAGTAGTTATTATTGAATACAAGTGAATGATGTCAAATATTGCATCATCAGTGACCTTGTCGACTAGAGCTGGTATTTACATAAACCACTAAGTACATGTATGGTCAATAAAAACTGCTTACATAATGCTTATTGAAGTTATTGATGTTTACTTAATAATACAGGTGTATAGTTGGAAAAATAAAGGTCTCCGTGTGAGCCTTGTGATACTCCTTTGATGCCAAATGTAATGCATTGATGACGAATATTTTTTTGCCCATTGATTTATTGAATTATTTGCATATCGACAATTGTATTGATTTATTTTGCTTATTATTTTATTGAATCCTTGAATGTTTTTGCTTCTTGACATATATATTTTTTTTTTGCTTATTTAATGACTTAAATTAATTTGATGACTAAGTACTCTTTTGTATTAGGTCTGACCTGTAATTAATAGAAGTAATGTTTTTGAATAAATACAAATACCTTACGACTAGTTGCGACATACACGTAGGATTATTTGCTACAGTCTGAAGTTAGCTGAAGTGTTTCAATTGTAAATACTAGTTCTAATTTGTTTCTTAAAGAATAGAAACAAATTAGAACTAGTATTTACAATTGAAACACTAATTGTAATTTTCATTGGATATTGTTGTGGGTGGCAGAAAATTAAACTTGATATTGAGTAACAATATAGCATATTGTTAAAAACAGCTGTATAAATAAAGTCAACATAACCCTGAATATTTCGCTGCTGCTCAGGAATTTAAACAGCGGAGTTTCCAAGAATTTTAATGATCTCCACTTACCGTTGTCTTACCTCGCTTGCGACTTCTAGGCAAATCAAACAAGGTCTATGTATTCAAGTGTCACTATTTCCTTAGTTACTGTTTGTAAATCCGCTGACAAAATATTTGAAATATTTACTTCAGTTTCACAACGCATGTGCTCGGAATTTATTCGTACAACTTTCTATTCTTTCCCTCCTGGAATAGAGTCTAGGTTTAATTATCTGCTTTCGAATTTCCAAGCCCCATTGTGGCTGGCTGCGATGCTCCACGCATGCGCTCAAGCCTTCATTTCCAACTACGACAAAGTCCCGGGTATTTTGTCCCCAGCAACTTTCTACTTTCAGCTAGTGCTGATAAGGTTGTTTTATAGAGTGTTCGTGTATACTTAGAACTGTTTCGTTTTGTGTTTAATCAGCTGTGTGGCCCCGATTGATAATTCAGTTTAGATGTGCTGAGGCTGCCGGCATCGTGCCTAAGTCATAATTTTTCTAAAATTAGTGTACTTTCTCATGATTCCAAAGCTTTTATGAATAACATTTTATGAATCAAGCTATTTTCTCTGAATGCCTCAAAATTCGTTAGTGCTATGCTATAAAATGTGAGTGAAGTGAATATCTGTGACTATTCTTGATCGGAATTGTTATTTTGGTCTGTTTTACTTAAATCTGCTATGCACATTAGCGTTACTTAGACGTGTTCCGATAATTCAGTTGAAGCCATTTCGTTTGGTATACTAATTCAATTTGCAGGGCCATGACCGGTCAATATGGTGGCAGGAATAGGAAGGGTTCTGCTACACAAGATTGATCAAACGTAAATCAAAGCAATGTTTTTGGTTACAAATTAATTATTGGGTACAGGCATTTACAGGAAAATAATTAGAGCTAAAGAGTTCCTAAGCATTCATAAATATTTATACATTGTATCCATATCACATATTATATACAAAATTAAATTAAATATTACACGGCCACTAAAACTAAAATTAGGTAATAAAATGAAGTTATTAGAATATAATAAGTTAGATTTAATTTAAATTACATTATATTACATTACAGATGGCTTACGTTCAATCAGATATCATACCCATGTAAGTGATAAAAGCTATGTGCACTTGCAACGGAATCTGATGTACGGCTTAAAATAATACAAACAGATTCGTTTGATGTTAAAGTCGGTTCATGTAAATAATGTACCAACCCAATAAAAACAAATAAGTACGTTACGATTCCTGGCAATCTTGGAAATTTACACGTTAACGTCAAGCTTGATAATGGATTTATGAAGACATTTTAATTGGGTATATATTGTACCAAAAAGGAATATTTTTCGGACCTTCTTAGAATCATTATCCAATCTAACCTTTTCTAATACCTAATATCTACATTTATCCTATGTGGTTTTCTAATGACCAGTCGTTTAGGTTTGGCGCTAATTACGATTAACCTCGGTTCTGTGCTATTTCACGAAGGTCGTCTAATTTTTGGAAATGGTTCGAGGTTTTTCATGCAACTATTGTTTATTAGTCTTTACATTTTATTAACATCACGCATTCATCATTATGGCTTTAACCTTACAATTTCACAACAGAAGCTCTAACTCTATATAATATACATATTCTTTTGCGTCAATAATATCACACATTTTCTCACAAAGAACTTTAAGGAACTTTAACCTACTTCTCTTCTTATCAAATCCTTCATTCTTGTTACTTGTAATTCTTCATTGTTTATTGTAGTCTGTTAGTTTTCTCTTTCATCATCTGTCATAATCACATGTCGTGTCTGTACATCGGTCTACTTACCTTCATGTAAACATTGCTCAGTCTTTGTAGATTCTTCTAGTTTATCTTAATTCTTTTACCCTATTTTCTTATCTATTTAAGTATTTTCCTTGATAGTGATCGTCATGTTTTGTTCTTTACAATCCTCTGAGATAATATTAAAATAACTATAATCCCACCTGAGGTGTGCATGACATCATTAATCATCTGACCTGTGATCCGAATGACCTAAGCATCTATTAAGAAGCTACTTAGGTATGTGTAGTAGTATGTTTTGGTTAAACTATATCTGTTTATGATGGTGGAAAATGTGGAAATATACTTTTTAATTACACATGCGTCTTCTATTATACTCTTGCAAAATATGCTGTAAATCACGCTCACGCGCACAATCTGTACATAACAACTAGATAAGGTACCTTGTATCATCAAACAATTATTAATATTCAAATCATGTCCATCTGCTAGTTCTTCGACTACGGACAAACAGACAGTCGTTTCCATACCATTAGAGCGAGGCGTAACGTCTCGATTGCGCACTTCGATTCACTGGTAATCCGATCCCATTATACTCGTAGTTTCAACTTCTGTCATCATCATTCTATGGCGTATTGGCAGTATAAATACGTTAGCATAACTTTATCAAGACCATAAGACATAGTAGTATGTGTGTAATACATTTATCTATGTATCTCTATCATTGATAGCGCGTTAATCATTCATCATAATATGTAATGATGTTGAATGATCCTACCTTAAAATAAAAATCTCAAAATACTATCATTTATGTTCTCTCTATATTTTTCAACTAAGCTTACATCAACAATGAAAACTAATAGTTGAGCAATAGGAAGGGATTTGTAGCGTGAAGATAGAATAGATAAAAATTGTTTTATTGAATCGGCGGTCACGCAATCAATTTTGTTTACTTTCCATTTATGAATTCGCAGTTTTTATTCGCCTCACACCATCGCCGCACAATGTGGTATTAGAAATTTAAATCATGGTGCGCTGACGGCATGTCCGGTAGCCATGGGATTATTAAGCCATGGTTTTGTGGTTGACTCGCCTAAGCTTGTGTTGGATTAAAAATAACCTTATTTTAGTAAGAAATCTAAGTACCAAGCTTTTGAATTTATTGTGTTTTACGATTTAAACTATATTTGTCTTGTTTATGAAATTAATCACTTAAATGACCATTTATTATGTTAACTCTCACATCTACAACCTTTTCCTCATTCCGACATTCAGTCGCCGTTTATTTTACTACGTTTACTGAGCATCCATTCGTATTATTGGCAAGCTTATGACTTCCGGCTACAGTACCATCGGGGTTGTTGCCAGAAAGCGTCGACTGTCTAGTCTCATTGGCGCCAGTGTTACGGGAAGTGTAGGGGATATTTCTCGATTGGGGTGTTTGTCATTTTTGTTTTCATTGTATGTTTTTCATTGTTTCATCGTTGTATTTCATTATTAAATTTGTATTTTATATTATAAAGGTAATGTTCTTTTACAAAATTTCATAATAGTAAGTTTCTTTTTGATTTTTTACTAGAATTCATGTGATTACTTACAAGTGATTTTTTTTATAATAAAACTTATATAACAGTCTTCACGTCATAGTTATCTAAAATAGATAACAGATTTACCATCTCGTTTTCATCTTTATGCTAAGGAATTACAGTCGCTTATCCAACAGCTTTATCTAAGGTGCTATCTTTTATTTTCCATAGATCTTCCCACGGACATTAACTTTCTCAGTCGTGAGAAAAAGCGCCTTCTTAGAAAAAAAGACAATTCATCTCTTTCTAGCGTGTGACTACATAAATGGTTATATCCTCAGCGTGATATACCATGGTTACTTAATATGTTTTATCATAGTAGTCATACTAGTTTCTACTCTCGCCTTCTCTTGCCATATATGTATGTATTTATCTACTTTTCTTTGACTTTTATTGGTTACTTCATGCCTATCGGTCATTTCGGTACATAATGGAATTCAAATTCCCCCCAGATTCAATTTTATCCCGTCTTTTACTCGAAGAGAATTTAATATCTCAAGTGATTTATTAATTTAAGCAGCCGATATTCGAAAATAATCTCATCAATGTTCATTAAAATCCCCTGATTCAATTTTATCGCGTCTCTTACTCGAAGATTTTTACTTTTAACCCTTTAGGAATTAAAAATCTCAAGTAATTTATTAATTTAAATCACTGACATTCAGAAATAGTCACATCAATGTTAATTTTATTAAATTATGGTTCGTTACAAGCTTGCTTAATTTTTTAACTTGCAAAGATAGCCTTAAATATCACTTAATCTTTTCTTTGTACTAGTCTACCACTTTTATGTATGTACATATGCATGCACGGCCAATTATATCACGAGTCACGAGCAATTAAGAAAGCACTTATTTAAGTTTGTAGGTACTCTACCATCCTCTTCCATTCAACCTAAAGAACTCTGTGAGTATTTTGTGTTCCGTCTTCTAAGGGTTACACAAGTCAGTTTTAAGGGTTACTCACACTCACATACATTAGTGTGTGTGAGTAACAAAAAGACAGGAAGAAAAATTATGGTCCAGCAAAGTCTATTCCTTTTAAAAAAAAAGGTCAATCAAATCACTTAAATCAAGCGAATACCTAATCCCGTCCTCACGAGAACCACAATATTCAAGCAAGCCCTTCGAACATAGTAACCGGATCTGAACGAGGCATCTAGGTCTGTGAGTCCAAGGGATGTGCAGTTACAGTTGCAGAGTCCGTTTAGTTATGCAAATGAACAAAACCAGTAAATTCACCGTTAGCCGAATTCCACATTTTACGTGTTTTCGATACGGTGATGTGCAATTTACATGCTTGGAAAGCCTTTGACCCAGTGGCGGATTTACACATTTGCCGCCAGTAGGCTATTCAAGTTTTGCCGCCCCATACTGACCTCTATAATTCAATACCCTAATCTAATTCACAATCATCTATTTTAAAACAAATTGTCAATGAAATCACAATTTTATGATTTGTCCTTAGCACATAATTATCGTATCATCATACTGATTGCGATGAATGTGTTGTGTACTATTTTAGGGGACCAATGTGTCCGTTCCTAGATTAATTATAAAACTCACGATTTAGTGAAAATTACACTGGAACTAATAACATTTAGGTATTTAATCTGTTTTCTTTATATTATAATCATATCAACATACTGATTGTGATGATTGTGTTGTGTACTATACGAGGGGACCAATGTGTCAGTTTCTAGATTATTTTTAAAACTCACGATTTAGTGAAGATTACACGGGAACTAATAACATTTAGGTTTATACATATATATATATATATGTATATACATTTTTGGCACAAATTTGCCGCCCCCTAAAATCTGCCGCCCTAGGCTCCAGCCTACTTAGCCTGCTGGTAAATCCACCACTGCTTTGACCATCTTCTCAGAGATTATGGATTCAAGTTTCATTTATATTTCATAGTAATGCCGTAGAAAGAAACGGTTCAGGTACCTACTTTGTTTGCTTTATGTTTACCAGTAGTGATAACAGAGGCTACGATTTTTTTAGGTCAATGAACCGTACCTTCATCTTTTACAACAACCTGCTTTAATCATTATCACTAAACGTCTTTGTATTATCAAGAAACAGACCAAATTTACAAATTCCCAATTCAGTGTGACCATTTAAAAGAACTGAAATTGAACATCATAGACTTCCGATAGCTGAGGTATTAATGATAGACCCGAATCAGTGTCTGTAAGAGACATGGAGAACAAAGCTGATGCTGACAGGGAATCGAGGAGTTCCCGTGCCAGTGACTCTCCAGGGGACACCATGAACGATGTCTATGCTGCTTGGCGTGAGTATGACGCGGTGAACAACATGAATAATATGCTTTAGGCCTACTACACAATGATGGAGATTTTACACAGCATCATTGAACCCCAAACAAAGCAGAGCTGTGACTACATACAGCCTGTAGTACTATAAGAATTGAAGAGCGATAAGACCGCCACTTGAAACTTAGTTTTAAAATTGTCCTTTTTGTATTTCTGTTTCTTACCAATAAGTGTGCAATAAAGAATTTTCTATCTTTCTATCTAATTTGATGACATACGTAGTATACAAATAGAAAATACAGATTTTAGGTTCATGCAAAGAAATACAGCCAGAATCGGGATGTAGGGTGAAATCGCACTTTTCTCTCGCGTCAAGTGTATATGCAATTTGCAGATTAATCTAACAGTTTAAAGTTAACCCTGAGCAATTTTGACTAGTTACTTGAAATATGGCAAAGGGTTACTTCTTATCAAAGTCTAAGGTTCATGTGGGAGATCGTTGTTTGCTCTTTACTACTGAGAGTCTAGGGAAATAAAGCCGTAGGCGAAAGTCATCAAACAAACATCCAGGAAATAACTTAAACTAGATTTTTTGTTCAGTGATTTCTTATCAAACCTTAATAACCTTAATCTAATCAAAGAAAGCCATTGGAGTCACAAACACAATCCTGCATGGTTATGCAACGAACGATAACCATGATAACCAAAAAGTAACACTATACACATCTTAAATAACCTGTGTTAAGATAATGTAAAATCTATGCTTATAGAATGTAGATCCAATACTATTTATGAAAAGGATATTTAACCTTCTAAACGTATTATCTACCTAATGACGACCGGTGTCGCGTCGTGTGGCAAACGTCCAGCACTAAAAGGCAGGAGGTTCAGGAGAGACAAATTTGTGTACGATTCCCGTACAATGGCGATAATCCAAGTATTGTACGTACGCTTTTATTCTACTGGTTTCAAAGTTGAAATTGTATGAGAACAACATGTTGAAGGTACACCATTGTTTTGGAGACAATAGTGGACATAAATGGAGTTGAATTCGCAAATATTGTGACCTGAAAGTAAAGTGGCTTGCACAATAGTTACATTTCGTCACGACCGGACAATTTGGCAATGTGGGAACAATATTGTGAACATGATCAATGAACGTTTTGTAACCTTGTGGTTGTAAATTAACTTTAGATTTAAGTATTTTCTTTAGTTATGTTTTTAGGATATTTTCCGCTACAAACGCACTCTACCAAAAATGTTATGCAAAAAAATTACATATTATATTATAGTTATAATACTTATATAATGTTTGTGTGCTCAAAATAAATAAGATAACAAAATAAATAAATATTTATTGAATAGTTTTTTTATGCCGCTGGGTCTTGGTTCAGTTATATTCCGATTCATCAATTGAATAATGTCAGCAAATATAGCGTGATTATTTCCTTGGTGTAAAACTAATATAAAAACATATAAAACAACATTTCGCGTAACCATAAGGAAGTCCAATAATTATAAAACTTTACCGCTTGAAAAGGGCACCTTTCACGTAACATTCCAGATTGCTATATAAATGGCAAGACTACCTAACTTGGGTAGGTTAAAGGTCCCTACATATCTTAGTATTTTCTGAACGTGAGATTATAACGGTTCTCTTTCATGAGTCTATCAAAGTTGATATTTTTTTTTAAATCTTAATTAAGGGTTTTGTCGCACATACGATTATGGCGCCCTGGTGAGTTAAACAGAACAAAACGAAATCAGCATTCTAGCTGCTAAACCTTGGACTTTGCAAAATAAATATACAGTCTTCAAATTCAAACTAAGATTATACGGTATATATGTTTATGATTTATTTTGCATATGGGTGCACCCATATCGGTTTTGCGATCCCACGTTATGTAGGCCTTAATGGATGAATCTAAGCTTTATTCAGACCTACACAATCAAAAACCTACAAAATGTGCATGATTTGAGGTTTTTTTTTTATTTTAACTAGAAATCGAATTCAAACCCCTTTATTTCACACTGTTTTAAGTTTGCAGGATAGATACTAATAAAAGAATAACATTTTTATGGGACCACCTAAGCCTCATTTTACTCTATCAATACAATAGCGAAAGAATTTTCAAAATCGGTCCATAATCGACGGATATACATAAAAAACAATACATAGAGCCGAAAATAGAACCACCTTTTTTCAAAGTCAGTTAAAACTAATATTAAGCCTTGATGAGTCGATCATCATAAAACAATATGACGATTACTTAAGTATCCAAGCAATTCGTGTTGATTACTTGTATCATCACGATATGAGATGATTCGAGTTTCCTTGTAAACAGTAGTTAATTAACGTGTTCGTCTCTGCTTCCTCATTTCTCTGTACGGAAACAGATACCAAGTATACCGATAGATTTCTTTCTAAAATGTTCTCTTTCGCAGGTATCTTAAATAATTTTATTCACACTCGCCGTTCAGATACTGCAAGGTGAATTAAATAATTCCCGAGGACAATAATATTCAACGTTTTACATTCTATAGATGTGCTACAAATAAATCAAATTCTTTTCTTTTATTTCCAGATGAAATGCTAGAAGGCGAAGGCGCAGGCCTGGCAACCCGCGTGGCCGAGCTCGAGATCAAATGTGCCAGGCAAGCGGAGGAGCTTCTCTGCCTCCGGTCTACTCTAGCTGATGCCCTGCGGAGGCTGAACGCGCTTGAGGGCAGAGCCCCTGCAGCGCCTGTTGTGCAGAGAAATGGTGCTTATACTGGTACGGTACTTAATTGCATATATTTTGAAGCTATCTTGTTATTATCACATAAGCCATAGAGAAAAATAATTTACCGAATATGACAGACAACATTTCAGAAAAGATTTTGATGGCTCTAAAAAAATAAAAACTGCCTTTCAAATTCCTCAGTATTTGATGATGATTATTTGCAATACTTTCATTTTTATTCATCCCTCGCAAATAAAAATTTTACGGAACCACCTCGGTATCATTCTGCATACAATAGTGAAATAATTTTCCAAATTTGAGAAATGTACGTAGGTGCAGAGAGGTAAACCAATTGATGCTGCTCTCCGTACATAAAAAAATCATACCGCCGAACAACCTCTTTGGTTTTTCGTCGGTAAAATTTTAAAGGTTTTATATGGAATAGATATCTAATTTAGTATGTATAAAAATTAACCTCTATTTCTCCTGTTCTTCGTATAACTTGATAACGGGTTTACCGATTTCATTCATCTTTTTTAAAAATGTTTTCTAATAGTTCGTAGAAGGTAATTAAAAAAATTGCGCAGAAAATTAGAGAATTTAAGAAAACTTAACGACTACTTGTATTAAAAACTTTTTTGAAGTAACCTTAGCCCCAGCGCTTTATACTCTTTGCTAAGCACGTTTGAAATAACTGTCAGTTTATTGAATTGAATGACAGGACAACGTCTGTCGGGCCAGCTAGTAATAAAATAAATAATGACATTACTCCTTCACTAGGTCTATAAGTTGTATCTACACTGCAGGTGTCAGATATCAAGGCAAACAAGTTGGCAAACTTCGCAAAAATTGCGAAGCCTAGTCGCGTTAGGCCAGATAACCTTTCTGACCGTCGACCACTCCATTATAATTTTAAAGTTAGATAACTTTATCTGGTGTTTATTATTAGCTTCGAAATTGGTTCGTTAAATTCAGAGTTCAACGATTTATTTATACATTTTGTACATGTTCTGTACAGATTAATAGAAACAGCTTAAATACATTCCAAAGTTACGACACCAAGTATCCTTTCACTGTTACCGTAAGATTTTTGGCAATGATTTAATTCTGTGTAGAGTAGGCAGCGTTTTACATAAGGATTCCTTACCTTATATTGGGAAACCGAAAGAACCCGTACCTCGACCGTACAGGTCGAGGTAAAAAACCTTTTACTTGCAAGCCGAAAGGAAGCATTCACACCTTGAGCGGCTTATGTACCAAGTTTTCTTATTTACCTGTATCTGGCCTCTGGAGAAGTGTAAAATTATTGACAACACTGAAAATAACAATTTGGACTCGTAAAGTAAGATATAAGTAACATCATGGTGTAAGAAAACAAGGTATGCTCTTCCGAGACACGATAGTTACGTGGGTGTCTCCAGGCTACGTCATCGACGCCATCGGCCAGTGAGAAGATGAATCTGTTTCCTGGTGATACTGGTAGCGTAAAATCGTAAATCCCCGAGCTCCTGTATGAATCTGATAAAACTATGTGGTTTTGTATTTACCAATTATTTATCACATTGGCTTGTTTTTAACTAACACTGTTTTGACTGATATAACAAACATAATTGACTGATTCACATTTTTTATGGATTTTTCATTTGACCCTTATCACATTTGTTTCCCAACTTCTACATTTTGTTGAAATAAAGTGGCAACTGGATAGTGACGTCACCTGGCGACACTCCCGGAAGAGCAGACCTGTTTTCTTGGATCATGGGTAACATGACGCCAGGAGATTATTTCGAAAGGACACTGCAAATTATTTTAATCAAACCGAACCTAAGTGAATAAATCTGCAGATGATGATACTGCTTTTAACATTTATAATTAGTTAGTCTTTATTTCTTCCAGGTTCAACGGGTACTCCAACCAGAGAACTCCGAATTAGACAGCCTTCGTACCGGGAGACGGCCAAACGAACATCCAGCTATGGCTCCAGTGCTTCTTCCTTACCACAAAGGTAAAACCGTGACTTATGAAGTTACGTGCAGGAACTTTGACTCGTAATGGTATATTTTGAGATTGACTGCATAAATATTGATTTGTTCTGTCTCCTTAGATAACAAATATGATCAGAATTGTAATTTGAAAGTTACACGTAAAAAAATCTGATTCTAAATAATGTATGAGCACTGGTGCACCTGTATATCTGTCTTTTCGAGAATATGTCCTTTTGAGAACAACTGCACCACATAAAATATGAGTGGCTATTTTAAAACTAAAGTTTTTTTTTACTTCAGCTTCTAATTTAATTTCGTCTAAATGTGATTTAAGTGCGTAAATACCGTGAAACTGCGTTCGAGCTCATGCTAGAACTGTACTCTGTTATTTGGAGTGTGTTCACCCAACAATGACTATTCGAGCTATTGTCAAATTATTCAAGAGACTGAAAAATTGTCTGATCAAGTCCTAAAGTGCATTTGTGTGTCAATTTCCTCTTATAACATCTGGCAACAGCCCAAGCCGAGGTTCGCGCCTAAGACCCTGGTGGCCCAACTTAACTTTACCGGCGAGGCGCCCTCTACAAACCTGATCTCTCTATTCTAGTAGAGACTTCTATCTAATTAACTAAAGTTAATGCCTTTTCTGTTCGATTCCAGACGCGGTCCTCAGCACCAATCAACAGGCTCCCTGCAGTCGGACTCCCCTGCATCCTCCTCGTCTCTCTCCCCCGCGCCGTCACCATCCCCCCGCGCCACTCCTGCGCCGCATGTCGTGCATCCGCCACAGCCTTACAGGTATTTTTTTACCCGACTACGCAAGAAGAAGGCTTATGTTTTTCCAGGGTATTCATGTACCTAATTAATGTGTTTATGTGTATGCAAAGCAGAATAGTACGGAATTGAATATATTTTTCAAATCATTAAAGTGTGTGATTTAAAAAATATAATTTATAGTTTTGGTGTACAGTTAGTGATTTGGAAAAAATATTCAATTCCCTACCATTCCCATCATTGTGCATACTTATCTCAAAATTCTCAAATAATGGTAATAAATCCGAGCGACAACATACGCCAAGATATGTATATGTATATTTTTTAAATGCTCAGAAGCAAGACGGATCATTTCCACAGTAAAGCGAACTACTTATTTGTTTCTTTGTGGCTCAATATCAAGTATTATTGATTCTATGGTTCTTTAAAGTTTCTGTGTTTGCGCCTATTTGCTCTTATTTGCTCTTATTTTGCCTTTGTAAATGTACGTTTGAATTATGCATTATTATGCTTCACATAGCTGGCTGCTATAGTAGTATACCAAAGAAGCGTGAAATCCTTTTTTGTGCCTGAAAATTTACTTAATTCTTTTCATATTATTATGCCCGAATCTCATTTATTTTAATGTACCTATGTATATTATTATACATGGCCCCTTTGCAAAATACATAAAAATATTCCTAATCACTTGTTGTTACCTATAATGGTTACAGTTGTGTGGTTTCATGTGAGAGCATTGATTTCCTATAATCCCCGCACTAGACTAGGCCTGTTTCAATAAAATTAGTACATATATAGTTTTTTAAATTGTTATATATTGTACATAAACTACTTAAATATGTAGTCTGACATAACTAAGTGCCCACGTGATCTTGTAAATATATATAAATTAAATGTAGATTTCGATGCATGGCTTTAGTGATTATAATAATTAAAAGCGAAACCTACCATCGTAAAACGCTCTTCAGTAATTGAATGAAAGTGCACACAGTTACTGTAAATGAAAATCTGCGGTAAGCCGCAGAAATAAAGCCTACATTGAAATGAAACCCAACAATTGTATGGTAAACTCAACAATAGTATCTGTGGGGTTAGTAAATTTATTTAAAACTAGCTGTGCCCGCGACTTCATCCGCGTGGAATAGTGACAGTGTGATTTTCATACAAATTTTCATCCCCTATTACCGTTGATATTTTACCCCCTTGAGGGTATTTGTAGAAACTTTGAATGTCATTTTTATTTATATCTCATTAACAGCCTAAAAAATAAATTCCAAGCTTTAAGCTTTAAAAATGACGTTACTTCTACACAACCTTTCAACCCGTTACAACCCTCTTTTCGCATTAAAAAGTAGCCTGTGTCCTTTCTCAGGCTCTAAAGTAACTGTGTAGTGTACCAAATTTAATTTACCTAAATCGGTACTGTAGTTTTCGCGTGAAAACGTGACATACTGACAGACAGAGTTACTTTCGCAGTTATTATTTTAGTAAGGATACCAAAAGAATCCTAAACGATAAAATTCCCATATGCTAGAAAAATAAATGAAGCGGCTGCACGTTACCTTTACAACAACCGTCTATCTGCAATAGACAAAAATAAAAACATTGCAGCTCAAATAGTAACAATTCCGTATGGGGGGGATGTAATATAGATACATGAGAATATGTCATAGAATAAAAGAGAATATTTCATAGAATAAAATATGTTAACGATAAGACCCCAGTTTTTATTCAAACTGAACTGTGGAGTAAGTTACTATCAACTGGTTACAGAAAGAAATATTACTGTAATAAGTTGTGTACCTACTTACTTTCAAGTATATTTTTAATTCAAAATGAACTAATTACCCTTCAAATGACTACCTACTTATTGTCTGTTTATGCTTGTAATTAGCTCATTAAATAAATAATACTGGACAATTCTCACAACATTATCTAGCCCCAAGCTAAGCAGAGCTTATGTTATGGGTACTAGATAACTGATATACACATAATACAATATAGTTTTTTTTATGATATATATAAAACGACCAGAACACCCTGAACAAATATCTGCAGATCGTACAAATATTTCTCCCGAGGCGGGAATCGAACCCGCAACCTCCTGCGTCGCAGGCGGACCTTCGCCCACCGCGCCACAGAGGTCGTCGAATTTTGTCGTAATTATTAAGTATGTACCTTTTGTCGTACATAAATCTAAAATCCATCCACACTAAATTTCTGATTTATAATATTGGTATGAATGCTATTAAAAAAAAAATTAATTATTTATTTACTAGCGTCTACCCGTGCGTGGCTCCACACGCGTCTTACCGATACTCTATGGTCTTACCGAGATAAAATGTAACCCATATCCTTCCCCGGTATATCATCTATAATATCTATATGTACTTACTTACCGTTAATAATTCATTTATTCAATTTGCAAATATGTACATACATATAATATTAAATACCTTTCAGCCGTTTTAGGTTACACACCTAAACGGCTGAAACGTAGGTTTATTTTTGTTTATTTAGTTCATGTACATATTTGAAAATTTTATAAAGACTGACAGTCAGAATTATGTACATATATGTACTTAAGAAATTATAACAATAAGAGAATCGTTATATCTAGCTACAATAAAGTGACTTTAAGTATATTATTAGAATGGAAAAAGGGATTTCACGCTTAATACAGCCACCAGTCGCTTCCATTAGTGCTATCTGTCGCTAGATCCCGCAACAATTCCACGTCCAGCAACCAGAGCCCGTCGCCTGCGAACCTCACCAAGCGATGGAACTCCACGGGGGATTTCAACGCGCAGGGCTTGCTTCCAAACGGCAGGTGAGTTCAGTGCATGGGTCTTGTTGTTTGGATCGAATAGGTTGCTTGTATTTTTCCTAAAGGGAAAGATAAAGTGGGTGATAGTCATGATATAGAATGCAAGGCCCAAGAACCTCTAGAAGTACACTACGGAAGTAGTGTGTAATTTACGACCAGCAGCACTCTTGTTTGACATGTCTTTGAGAATAGATGCATTGCAGATTACTTCTAGAGGCATTAAATTTTATAACAGCTTGAAAGGCTTTCGGAGTCCGTTTTTAGTTCTTTCAAAACAATCAAATTATGATAAAATTTCTTTAGTAATTAAATATTATAATAATATCTTAGAATCAGAATCAATAACTTTATTTCTTTAGGCTCACAAAATAATCACTTAGACAAGTCAAATTGTATACTATAAACATAGTTATTATTATCAAATAAGAAATAAGGTGTTATTGATATTCTCTTCACTTTAATTTTTTGTCCACTAGTGGAAGATCTTACAAGATCCAAGCACTATTCAACACAGCTCCTGTACAAATTGCTTTATTTAGAGCATGCTTTCAGTTTCTTTTGTCTAATGCTTAAAACTTTTGTTTTGTTTCTATAGATTTACGTCAACAAAGTCATTGCTAAACTTGTATAAGCCATCACAAAATGGACCTATACAGAAACACGGGTAAGTTCTACTGAGTTTTCGGTGATGGGGTTTCAACTTGTGAAAATAATGTCTTGGTTTGGCACTCATTGGAATATAATACGGTCTTTGGCGCGAGTAAAAGAAGTGATTCTAGCGGAACCTAACCTTTTTTGCATGCAAGCTTAACAAATTAGATATAACTATTATTAAATTTTTTACAGCGCGTCTTGGGTGGCTTCCGACTGGTATTGATATAAATCAGTTGAGCTACCTGCAGATTGCACCACTCTGCATTTAGCTCATTTGTAAATACTTGTTCTAAATTGTTTCTATTATTTGATTTTATTAGTAGCTTATGGTGTGATAACCACTCTCTACTTGTGTGTATAACTACAATCATTCATTTTATTAGTAGCTTATCGTGTGATAACCACTCTCTACTTGTGTGTATAACTACAATCATTCATTTTATTAGTAGCTTATGGTGTGATAACCACTCTCTACTTGTGTGTATAACTACAATCATTCATTTTATTAGTAGCTTATGGTGTGATAACCACTCTCTACTTGTGTGTATAACTACAATCATTCATTTTATTAGTAGCTTATGGTGTGATAACCACTCTCTACTTGTGTGTATAACTACAATCATTCATTTTATTATCATTCTTTCATTTAAGTTCATTTACAAGCTATAGGGCTCGAATTCTGCTAAACAATCGCTTTACTATGACGATGGTATTTGAAAATATGACAATGGAATTCGGCCCAGGGATCAGTGGTCAGGTGAATTCCGTAATATTATTTGATTTTGTTTGAGACTTCTACCTGAAAATTTATAAAACCCTTCCAAATCGAAGCTACCATAGACTACATAAGACTAAATAGTCTTCAGTACTTATAAATGACCAATGGTCATTTTACATGACATGACAATCAAAATCCAATCTGCTAAGCGACATAAGGCAGGTAACTACATACATGTGCATAAAAGGACAATGGTTGAGTAGTTAGCGGTCACAAGCACATTACCGGCAAGGTCAAGCGAGATCATTTATCTCTACATGACAAGCATTGCTGATTTTCTGATGATATTTTGAACGAATAATGAAGATGTCAATAAATCACCAAAAGGTTTGTTGATACTTATCGATGACTTTCGTCCTTATACAATTGGTTTAAAAATTATGGGAATCCTGCATGCACCTTGGAAACTACATCAATATTAAATAAGTATGATTGGGTTCAGGGAATAAGTTGGGTTCACAAACTGCCCAATGCATTTTTAAACATACTTTTTATTATGTAAAAATAAGAATAAAAGAAAAATGAAAAAACAATTTATTTTCTCAAATCAGAAACACATTATTATAGAAATCTTACAATATAAAAATATAATTAATTCTAGCAAAGTTAATAAATAGCGATGATGAAAAAAATTATAAAAAAGTAATAAATAGCTGGCGGTGCTGCTGACGTGAGTCGGGGTAGCCTTAATATGTATTAAGGCTACCCCGACTCACGTCAGCAGCACCGAATTTCATAAAGATTCGTTTAGCTGTTTAGGCGTGAAATGTGAGCAAAATGTTCTGTTTATTTCTTTATTTTTCTATTTCAACTTATGTGTCTTGTCAAAAATCTGATTCTAGTTCATCAACTGTGCCATTGACTCGCACATGTTTTGCTATCTTTTTTTTATAAAATAATGTGAAAGAGTCATAATAGTAGATTGTTTTACAAGGGACTAAACCATCCCATTATATACGAGGTTGTTATACTCCCGAGCGTAGCGAGGGAGGATGACAAGACCGAGTTATAATGGTTGGTTTTGGCCCGAGTAAAACACTCTACTTTTCACTTCGATTTATTGGTTGATGATGATTTGGTTTAGTGATATGTTTTTCCCGGGCAATTTTATTTCGGTTCTCTGTGATTGGGATGTGATAATATTTTGAGTTGATTGTTGTGGAGTAAAAGTTGATGAGACTCGACTCATGCTTGAGTTTCCTGCATTATTAAGATCTGAGTGCGGCTTCAGCTGAGTTGACATATTCATCCAATCCCGCGATATAGATGCTTGGGGTTCTGTAATGTTTGGTAGAATATTGATTCCTTCCGTAATCCGCTGCGTGACGTGATACTTGTTTTGTATAGAGTCCTCTATATAAGCTTCGGCCACTTGATCGGACCTCCATCCACCGTGCCGTTTTAATGTCGTTATATTCGCACCACACAAATTTACGCTCTTTGTTGGTTTTCGCGTTCGGCAGACTCACAGCTTGTAGGTTTGTATCCGTTTCTACGTCTTCTAGCGTTATATTGGCAAGCTATATTCCTCTGCATGCACCGCTGATTCCATAAATTAAAGCAACCTGTTGAACAAAAAAATAAGTGTGTTAATAATCGTAATAACCTAGGTACATAATTTAGGTATGTAGTAGGTATCTATTTATTTAGTTTGAGTAGAGTACATAAGTAGGTTACCTTTGTTGCCAAGTATTGTTTATTTGGAGCGTTATTTAAAAATGTTTCGATTTCATGTGTCGTCAAGACTTTAGATTTTTTTGCCTTGTATCCAGTGGACAATTTCTTTAGTAAAGCCGTTAAATTTACATATTTTTTAATATCGACGTCGTGTTTCGTTTGTAAGGTCATTCTTAACATTGAAAATGTGCTCCAAAGAGTCGACGATTTGAATTTTTTCGATAATTCATCAAAATAAGTGAGAAAAACCCCTTCTGTTAAAGAATCCACACGTTTCTCATCTCTCCATTTCATAAAATTTTCGTAACTCTTTAAATATATTCCACGTGATTTTGTCGCCAACAGATTCATAATTATTTCTTTGCCCTTTTCTTCCATTTGCATATTAGCATCTTCACTATCACTTGATGACATTTTTCACGTTCACAATTTGGAAGTAAAAGTCAGGAAGTTAAACGTAAAAGTTTGTGATTTGGAATGAAGAAAATTCTAGAGATTTAGCGCCAATACCATTTTTTTTTTTAAATCTCTATTTAACCTGCAACGAAACAGTTCGCATTCTACCGCGAAGGGAAGAATCAACCTTCATAAAACATCACCAAGACGGTTCTATTTTTAAAAAAAAAGATTGACGGAGCACCATGAAGTCGAGTTTTTATGTAAGAGAACGAATGCTTTGTACGGGCTGATGATTTTAGACAAAAATTTAAAAGAAAAAATACTTTTTAGCCCGAGGTATTAAACTCGAGTTTTAGGCCCGCTAAGCTACACTATTATGATACACTTTTTGAGCAAGAGAAGTGAGAAAGTCATTTATTTCATCTTTACACTCATACAAAGCACTTAGATATATAAAAAAATACAAGTTTCACTACATTTTCTCTCTTTAGTAAATTTTTATCATTGTGTCTTGTGAACCAATAAAAATTATCTTAGTGCTATATATAGTAAGTATTAATAAATATGGATAAGATCAATCACCGCATTGTAGTGCGACAGTAAAACATTACATTGAGTAATCCGCCCTCCCAGGCGCATCCTATTACATGATAGGCGTGTGGTATGCTGGTTGTTATCTAGGGCTGTCTCTCTTTTGGGAGCAAATCGCAGAACTTCGAAACAATTATTGGTATTTAAAGTCTTCATTAATTAATTAATTCGTCTTTTAAACTCCATTTTCACACTCACGTTTTCAACTCTTGTTTGAACCTTTTTCATTAGGTAGGGCATGTGTGTTTGTATTTTGTTTTTACTTGTTTTCTTTTACTGTTACCAGTTTTTGTTGTTTTAATCCATTAATGTCTTTGTTGACATAAAAATCTTGGATTCTAGAACAAAGTATGGAGGCTTCTGGGAGAATCTTTGTCATTTTGCACGCAATTTAACTTTATCAATTTAACATTCTTAATATGCAAAACCAGTGCAAATTCTTAATGCAGCGGACCTTTTATATTAGTCTAATTATTTAAGCCAGTTAGGAAGGAGATTACATTATTACAAAGGTTGCCTGGGAGAGATCGCTCTCAACGATAAGGCCGCCTTTTGTACTATATTTATTTTAATTTTAGATATACGGGTTTTTATGTAATAGGTGTACCTACCTAATAAGGTTTTCTTTAAATCATTATTGCAGCCCGCTTGTAATAATTATTGGGTGTGTATTGGTCAGAAACCATTTTGTTTTTTATTGTCTTTGTGGAAATGCAATGATTCTGTGCTGGGCGTACATACCCAGCAGTGTCGCAGTCGACCAGGGGTGATTGCTGAGGGTGAGCTACGGATTCTCGACGCAATCTATCTAGACAAAAAAAAGAATGACGATCATGATTATTCGATAATCATATGACAGCCCTGGTATGTAGCCAGCAATTTTGTCATGTTGGCTCCATAGTTAATTAATACCTATGTGGGTGTGTGCTAAAAAACCTCTTTACACAATACAGTGGTGATAACTATTTTGAGTGTGGCTTTCAAAAACCTAAGAAAATTTTAAATTCATAGGGAATGTATATCAAAATAAAAAATACGAATAAATACCTACCATTTCTCATTTCGTATAAAGGGGTTCAATAGTAGCCCGTTATAGTAAATGAGTCGTTGATCTCAAGGTATCAAAAGTAATATACATATGAAATGATGAAATGAAAATATATTTATTCTGATAGGTACACAATACAAGAAATTATAAAGGTAAACTTAAGAATCTAGTAGAGCGCGAACACTACACACGACTTAAAAAGATTTAAGGTGCAAGTATAAATTACCTGAGAACCTATTTTAATATTGTATAGATGTACGATGATCAGTACCGTGGGTCGTGGGGCCGCGGCGTACGAATATCGACCCCTCCAACTCAACCCGTGGATGTCGTAAGAGCCGACTAACACTACCAGAGGAAGGGCAGCAGCTTCCTTCTGAGTATTTTTTTAAACACCAACACTGCGATCACCGATCCGCCTGCCAAGCGTGGTGATTATGGCAAATCCCCCCCTACATGGGAGACCATCCACACGATGGACCGAGGACATCGTAGCGGTCGCAGGGAGTCGTTGGATGGAGGCGGTTCAGGACCGCTATTTGTGGCGTCGTATGGGGGAGGCCTATGTCCAGCAGTGGACGTGTATGGGCTGATGATGATGATCAGTACCGTGTTCCTGTATAATAATTAAATCACCTTCTAATTCTAAGTGGGTGAACTGGGATCTGCACTGACATCTCGCATGGGAGTGTATTGTGCATTATCCCCCTGCCTAAACAGACCCTAACCAGCCCAGCTCCTTGAAGTACCGGAGCAGGACTTTTGGTGATTGACAGCTTCGTTTCAGCTTTTCTGCGGTGATTTTACCTTTCACAAATAACAAAATCGTCATCGTCATTCCATTTGCCCCCATTGCAGGGTGCCTATTATATGCCTTCCCTTAAACATATCGTTCTTGGTATCCTGATGATAAAAATGACACGTACCAAGACATTATTCAACTTCCCCTAGAACCACTACGTCATCGTCATCTTTGCAGAAATAATATTTGATGACTCAAGATACCTATAGATAACACACCTAATTCCCGAGCCACCTTACAACGACCTCAAAAGCGGACTTACTTCTGAGTTTGCTCTACATGAATATCATACAATTTTTGCTTTGTCCCATGTTTCTTATTCAAAGTAAAACCAGCAATGGTTATGGCACATAGCAATGTTACATTCTTATTCCGAGACCGTAATACGGTCACGGTCTCTCCGTTTAGCTTCAACAGTCTGTTTATATTTTTCTCGGTGGCCGGCTGTTTGCCCAAAACCGGAGTTTATTACCGGTATAAAACCGCGATCTGTGAATTTACGAATAAAAATTTTGATCGCCATGGCCGACAGGTATTTTAACTCCGATTTTAGTTTATTAGTGCTATTAGTTAGATCCTTTATCAGTTTTGTTTTGTTAATGAACGATGGATAATGGTCACGTAGGTTATTATTTCGTTTTGTTTTTTTAGATTATTTCTCGTCTAATCCATATATTATGGGCTTGACTCTCTAAGCGGGCGGTACTCTTTAATTGTTGGCTGAAGTTCGTCTGCTAAAATGCCATTCACCTCTATGTAAGTTTGCTTGGGAGCCGGAGAGACGCTATGGTCTAAATTTGCGTGACTAATATTTTATATTTGCATGCTTTTTACTAACGGTTTCATTGTTTTCCGCACCTTTGTCTGTTTTTGTTAAACGAATTAAACCATTTATTTAGCTGCCTTGTTATACGGGTATCCTACCGTTAGACCGTTATTTACGGTGTAATAGTAACAGTTAATTGATAAGAAAATAACTGACTTTTTAAGCAGAAAAAAATGTAGACCCGTCCCATGTTTATAAAAAAATTACATTATTGTTCATATTCACTGGAAAAATGGACGTAGAAGCTTCACCTAAAGTGCAAGTTTCCTTATAAGGACAGGTTTTTTCAATAACAAAGTGCAAATTACCTTTAAGGGATCGAATATTTTTTCCTTTACACACTCACAACACTCATAGCAATCTTAAGTGGTAGGTACAGTACATACCTATAATACACAATATATACATTTACAAACCTACTATAGAATATACATTTGTACACTGCAAGAACTGTTATCCAATACATTGAAATCCTCCACATATGTTTCTCCTGACTCGATGTTTCAAAGTACAAAAGAGAGATGAGCTCGAACACCATTTTTGTGATCTTTATTCTTATCTTTGATCTCGTTCCAGCACCAGCACCTGTCAGTACAATGAAGAGGACGGGGCGATGCGGATGTACCTGCGGGGGCGTCCAGTGGTCATGTACGGACCTTCGGAGCTGGATAACTTGGATCCAGCGAAAGTGGCACCCCCGCCGCAAAACAAGCTGAAGCTGGAATGGGTCTATGGATACAGGTATGGTCTAATCTAGTCTCATCTATGGCTTATCATCATATCTGTAAAACAAAACTTATCGAGCCTATATTAGAAATTGCCCGGTTAAAATAAGACAAACCAGATTTTCTGAACTTTGGAAAAATTTTAAAATTTATTTTGTGGTAATGCGGTTGAAACTCCGATAATAAATATTAAAATAAGTAAAATATTATGTGATAAGTGCATTTAATACAACGGATTCTTTGGTTACACAAAACAGATAAAACAACTGAAATATCTACTAATAGATTTTCGGGAAAAATAATTATAAAACACTAGGAACTTGCTTTATAATAATGTTTCCCATAACATTATTAGTACCTATTTCTGTAAAATTCCTTTTGCTTGGTGCAGGCATGTACAACAAAGGACGTACTGTATCTGCTGATGAGGTTAGGAATGATGCTCAATTAAACTAAAACTTGGATAAAAATGCTAGTTGAAAATTAATTGTATGATAAATAACTGTCTGACACGACAATATTAGGTGCGGAAAGCATGACGTGTATATATACCCTAGAGTACTTTTCTGTCAATGTTATCTAGCCGACCTCGTATTTATGGAATCGATAAATGGCTTTCGATAGCGGTCAAGCTGGCACTAACTCATTTATGTTTCACAAAGGCTGGACAGTCGATATCGTATATGCTTGGAATTGAAACTTTAATATAACTTACATAATTATTTTATACTAGCTGCTGCCCGCGCCTTCGCCTATAAAAAATAGTCTATATGTTAACCCAGGTCCCAAACTATACCTAAATTTTAGCCCAATCGGTTCAGTGGTTTTTGCGTGAAAGAGTAACAAATATCCATACATCCATCCATACATACTTTCACATTTATAATATTAGTAGGAAGAAATCTATAGTGTGACTTTAAAGTATAAAGGCTCTATTATCACAAATTTTGCTGTTGATAATTTAAGTAGCTGGCTTCTTTAATGTAATTTCTTTATAGACAAAAGAGTTAATGGAAGGCAATAAGTGAAATAACATAATAATGTCCCATTTCAGTAGTCATTTCATAAATAGACTTTCGCTATTATAATGACATTATCAAAACACTTGATTGATATCATTATCATTAAACAAATATTGCTTATTATTGTTATTCATATTCCTATTACAAAAGCACGTATATAGGTCATACATAGTAGATACATCTAAATCAGGTTGACAATTAGCTATATTGTTCATAATAGGTAATACCAACATATTAGGAACGATTTAGGTAATTTGGATTATAATTTTTCGACTAGCAACATGATTACTAAGCCAGTCTATAGCCTTGAACCAATCCTTATATTTGGTCATATGCACGTATATATGTATCTAGCAACCGAAACGTATTGTCCAATTAACCAATTGAATTGGTCGCATGGACACAATTGGATGACAATTTCCTCCCACATGGAATCACCCAACAAGGGTTTCCTATCCCAAAACTAACCTAATTTTAGGACTTAAAAATTGCCAAATGTGCGGTCCTGCCCTGTGACCGCCGATAGACTACCGTCTCTGGTTTAAAATGTCTTGTAACGAAGAGTTTAAAATGTCTTGTAAAAGTTTTTAAATACATACAAAACCTAAATGCGACACATTTTGTTCTTTTAAGAGAAGAAAATCAATTAGACCCTGGTTATACGCAGTAAGATTTTTTTTATGATGTCATAATTCTCTTTTGTTACACCCACTGATCATTCGCAAGTTTGCAACCAGTTAGCAGAGTCCGTCAGCGTAAAATTGGCCCTTTGTTTTAAGCGTTGGTTTCAAAAGCCTCAGTGTGGCACAAGGTTTGTTTTTGTTCGGCTCTGCGGTTGGCTGACCATCCTTTTCCGTGATGCTATTCTATGAATTGCTGTTAAAATGTTGTCGAATCATCAGATTCAAAAAAACTTGCATCTACATTTGTTTCCACAAGTTTTCTGTTAAATGGCGACCCGCCTTATACATGATTCATTCATTTAGGAATTCGCAACCATAGGAACCTAATAGAGCAGTGAGCTAAATGATAATGTTACTTGTGAAAAGGTTTTCTGTTAAAAGCGTAATATCTACCTAAATAACGATTATGACCGACAATTTTAAAGTTACCATGGGCTCATAAACGTTAAGTCATGGCCAAATTTTGTAAGTGGCTACTAAAAATGACCGGTCCTCAACGACCTACAATGCATTTCGCGAGGTGACCCGCATTTCTACCGTGAGTCAGTCAGCCCATCGTTACACAGTTGACCACTCAAGCAAGGCAGCCTTGAAACGTGATCGCTGCTTTTTGTCTTGTGTTTGCGGAAACTCGTCTTTGCGTGGGCACGCGAAGGCATTTGTTAAGTTTTTGGAGGTTTGATGACCGATAACACTTCATATTTGTGGCTCAGACATTGTTAAATGGGTATTTGTTAACCACTACGCGATGGCCACAGAGATCCGGTTGTCAACAAACTGTTCTGAAGTGACAAAGCGCCTCCACTTTATATAGCTCTTATTTTCAAAACAGTATAAAATATATAACAATGGTACAGAACTAAAATCATATAAAGTAATATTTAGACGAATGACCTTTGGAATTGTAGATTGTGATCAAAAAATAAATACTTAAAAAACTATAAACAAGATATGCGTGATAATTAGTAATTGCGTTGAAACGAAACGCTGGAAAAACATGGGTAACCTTCAGCTTCGCGGGCAAATCACCCAAAACAAAAACTTTACATAATACAAAACTAACCTAACAACTCTCCTTCCAGAGGCAAAGATTGCCGCAGCAACCTCTACCTCCTACCAACAGGAGAGATCGTCTACTTCGTCGCTGGAGTGGTTGTCCTCTTCAACGTGGAAGAGCAGTGTCAGAGGCACTACACCGGTCATACGGACGATGTAAAGTGTTTAGCAGTGCATCCGAACAAGCTGGTGATAGCTAGCGGGCAGTGCGCGGGGCATGATCGGCTTGATGCCAGGGTAAGGGATATTAGACGAGAGGTTTCTGTAGTGCACGTTTTCTCATTTTTAGGGTTCCATGGTGAGGGTAAAAAGGAAAAGCGGAACAGAATCAGAATCAATAACTTTATTTCTTTAGGCTTACAAAATAAACACTTAGACAAGTCAAATATTATACTATAAACATAGTTATTATTATTAAATAAGAAATAAGGTGTTATTGATATTCTCTTCACTTACCCCTTATAATATCATTTTGTCTTATAATATTATCCGTCTGTCAACCCTCTTTTCTCAGAAACGCGTGGAGCTATCGAGTTCAAATTAACATCAAACACTAAGAATCCGTAACCTATTGGATCCGTGATTATAAATCAAACTTCTAAGTCAACGTAATCAAAAGTTACAACCGTTTATGCCCAATTTTTTAAAATTTGTATGTGAATCAAATTCACACAAAACCTATAGGGTACTTCCCGTAGACCTAGAATCATGAAATTTGGCAAGAAACAAGGTCTTATAATTACGGAATCCTCGGTGCGCGAGTCCAACTAGCACTTGACGTTTTTATTCTCTTTATACTCTTCGTACGCGTCTAGATTAATAATCAAGAGGCCTATCTCCTCTGAGCATGCATCCACACCAAATGAACTTTCTGTAGAGCAATGTTTACCTGGGCAAACACGGATGACAAAAAGCTATAAGTAATTAGAATCATGTTGAGAAATATTGCTGTTAAAAAAATATTAGCCATAAATGAGAAAAGAGTCAGTTTCATAGAGGCAGTACAGTTTAACATTACCAGAAGACAATAACGATCGTACCTTCTTTCCAGCCACACATCCGAGTATGGAACTCCGTCTCCCTCTCAACGCTAGCGGTGCTCGGCTCGGGTCAGATTGACCGCGCCGTGGCCTGTCTGTCCTTCTCGCGCGCGGACGGCGGCGCGCTGCTGGCGTGCGTGGACGAGGGCGCGGACCACACCATCTCAGTCTGGGAATGGCAGCGGCCGGAGAAGGGACACTGCTTGGCCGAGACTAAGGTGAGAGTATGGAACTCTGTCTCTCTCTCAACGCTAGTGGTGCTTGGCGCGGATCAGATGCGCGCTCTGCCTGTCCTTCTCGCGCGCGGACGGCGGCGCGCTGCTGGCGTGCGTGGACGAAGACGCGGACCAGACCATCTCCGTCTGGGAGTGGCAGCGGCCGGAGAAGGGACACTGCTTGGCCGAGAGTAAGATGAGAGCAGAAAAACAAAAACAAACGAATCAAAAATTAAATGAGAATCGATTGAGATGGCTTTCTGTTGAGATGATGCAGAGGTCAATGCGCTCGGAGTCGAGAATATTTTGTTCTGATCTATAGAAATTCTACTCTGTCTAGCCAGTTCTACAAGCCCCCATTTTCTAGACATTCTTTAAATCCCATAAGTTAGGCCACGGCGGCGTTTCAGGTTTAATAAAAATATAGCTGAATATAGTAAAAATATGTCAAAGAAGGACGACACTAAAGTTATTTATAACGAGATATTTACCATGATTTGAGTTTTGTGTCCTCCAATATTTCGGCACAGTTTTATGCGCCATAATCACGGAACAACACATAACGATTTGACATAGTTCAAAATATTTTGTTTTAGTGATACTCTATGGTTTTAGTCAAACAATTTCATCTCAATGCGCTAACGAAATCAGGATTTGGGGAGACAAATCCTTCCATTAATTTCTGGCTGTATCCCAGGGCTCCCACATATCCTAATTACAAATTGAGATTAAAGTAAACCTTTTCTCTTTCAGTGTTCAGTAGACACCGTGGTCTCGGTCGAGTTCCACCCGCTCGACCGCAACCAGATCGTGACGTGCGGCAAGAACCACATCGCGTTCTGGACACTCGACCAGACCAACATGCTGTACAAGCGGATGGGGGTCTTCGAGACCAGGGATAAGCCGAAATATGTCACGTGTCTGGGATTCAATCATAATGGTGAGTGGTACCCTATTTTTGGGGGTCAACTACGGAATCTCGACGCACGCTATCTCGACAAAAAATTAAAAGGGGGAACTACGGAATCTCTACGCACGCTATCTCGACAAAAAGCAAAAGGGGGTGAACTACGGAATCTCGACGCACGCTATCTCGACAAAAATTAAAAGGCGGAACTACGAAATCTCGACGCACGCTATCTCGACAAAAAAATTAAAAGGGGTGAACCATGGAATGGTGATGGATGATGAGATGACGCTTTTCGGAAATTCAATTCAGTTCGTTTATTAAAACCAGATATACATACTATTTAACATTACAGAGTTCTTCAATGAGTCTAGGACACACAACATGCTAAATAAAAAAATCGCGGTTTCTTTATATTTATATACATATTTATTATTATGAAGGTGTTAAGGTTAACCTTTTCCCGTTTTTTTTTTAACTAAGCCTTCCTCCTTCAGGTGACGTCCTCTCCGGAGACTCAAACGGCAACATCATAGTCTGGGGCCGCGGCACCAACACGGTGCAGAAGTTAGTGCGCGGCGTCCACCAGGGGGCGGTCTTCAGCGTGCTCTGTCGTAAGGACGGCGCTGTGCTGAGTGCAGGGGGGAAGGACGGAAGAGTTGTGCTGTTTGATGCAGAGGTCAATGCACTTGGAGTAGAGAATATCGTGAGTGACGTTAGATATACCACTATCACATCATCAGCCCGTATGCGTCCCCTGCTGAACATAGGCCTCCCCCAAACGACGCCACGAGTAGCGGTCCTGAGCCACCTCCATCCATTGACTCCCTGCGACCGCTACAATGTCGTCGGTCCATCGAGTCGGAGGTCTTCCTACACTCTGTTTTGCATATGTATATAAACTCAAGATACAATTTTTATAAACATGGCCCCCATATCTAACATTCACATTCTTGTTATTGATTTTTGACATAATTTGTACTACTTGTCGATTTTAGCTCTTCTAATTCTGACGATTAGTTTTCAAAATCGACGCCAAAACGATAATTTTGGATTTTTGTGTTGGGAGTTGTTCACGTTTATATCTTGAGAATGGCTCAAGTAGATGGATAGTTTAACAACGTGACATTTCCTAGAGAACCTCTAGAGGCCTGCTCTACTGCAAGGAATCAGGGTCCTGTTTCATTTAACGTGACATAGAATATCGTGTGTAAACCCATAGAAGTCCCGCTTTATACAAGGTGTCATTTTTAGATATTTCTAGTAGGTCATAGGTACTCGGACCTAGAATATCTAAAAATGCCTCCAGAAGCATCGGAACTATTGTCAGTACATCTCTAGAAATCACTGTAAAACTCATTCACCACTTGTAAAGTCCACTCGATTTCATTAGACACTGCTACAGAAAACCTCGTTTCCACTATGCTAATTATATATCGTTTCCAATAAGCTATTTATATCTTGTTTCCACTATGCTATTTATACCTTGTTTCCACTATGCTTTTTGACTTTTGATAATATCCAGATCGAAGGTCACTACGGCGGCGTAAGAGTGATGGCGGAAGGCCGCGGCAGTCAGCTGTTCATCGGGACCACCAAGAACTGCATCCTTCATGGAGACTTGGAGCTGGGATTCTCACCAGCTGTGCTGGGTAAGTCATCAACTCAAATAATCATGTGGTATTAATCATTGCATCATCCAATCGTAAAGCGGATAATCAAATCTTTACCAAAAGTTCCCACCTCCAATTGATAATACCCAGTATAAACAATGTTTCGATACCTCTGTAACAGTTTTGTTTCATTTAGCAGAAAATGGTTTATTGCCCTTGGTATTACGGGGTATTATCAATTGGCGGTGAGAACTTTTGGTAATTCTGTTCCATAACGATAATACAAGAAAAAATAAAGAGTGGCGCTAGTGTCGCATTACTATGCACCTTAACGGTTTTTGAACATTCATCGTTTTGCCGAGAATTTCCATCCGGAATTCATCACGGGGTTCTTAAAAAAAGGTCTTCTAGGAATTTTAAAGGGTCGGCACCGAGCGTGTAATGTTCCTGATGTTGCCAGGTGTCCATGGGATGCGGTTACCTTCGTTTTTACATGATGGTAAAGTTAAAGCTTTACCGTATTCAGGTTTTGAATTTTTCTTGATTGTCTGTAAAGACATATAAGCGAAAGTCTATTGATGAAGTCTATAGGTTATCTTCGTATCTGTTGTACAGGTCATGTGGAAGAGCTTTGGGGTCTGGCGGCTCACCCGTCGCTGCCTCAGTTCGTGACGGCCGGCTGGGACCGTCTGCTGCAGCTGTGGGACGGATTGTCACACTCTACTGTCTGGAGCAAGGATATAGAGGTAATAAAGAGAGAGTTATAGCTGCAGGGAGATAAGCACAAAACACTCCCATGCGAGAGAAAAGTCAGCGAAGGTCGTTCTCCTACGTTAGTATCAATATATACTCTGCTCATAGGATAAGACGTAGGGGCGTATCCACCAATGGAGGTCTATGGCCATGCGGTTACGACCCTTCGTTATGATGCTCTCGATATAGAATAGTGGATACTAGAAAAGAAAAATGACGAATAAATGAGGTCAGACAAAAAACGGCAGCATGGACAAAGAGGAGATTGTTATCGATAAAGCATTGAACTCCACTTGTAAAGTTGTATTCAAAGCAGAACCACATCAAATATGCACTTATATCCAATGTATGATCAGGAGCGTGCGCAATGCTGTGCGTGGTCACAAGATGGCGGCGTCATCGCGGTGGGGACCCTCTCTGGCAAGTGGATGGTGTACGAGCCGCACTCCAGGGAAATGCTGGCCATGCATCATGACGGGTAACTACTGACTACGACTAATTAATTTAGTTTTACATTACAAATCCACAAGTGTTGTGTGAAGACGCACACCAGACATACAATTGTAGCGCCACATTTGAAACGTGATACATTTATCGCCCCCGTATATCTGCGCGTAAGAACGCCCACCAAAGACACAAACTGCACTTGCTACAAATTATATTGCATATGTGAGACGACATGAAAAAAATGATTAGATAATTTTGTTCGTCGTTTTCCTAGGTTCGGGTTGATTCGGAACTTCGAGAAAGATATTCTTTAATTCTTTATTGTACACAATAATACATTTTATCAACTTATCTAATAAGGTTATGTACATAGGCGAGCTTAACCCTGAAAAGAGTTTTCTTCCAGCAAACCTTAGAGTTATAGGAGAGGCGATCGAACAGGTAGAGGAAGTGTATAAAAATAAAATAAATCGAACAATAGATAAACTAACAATAACTAATACTAGCTTAGCTACATATAATACATATAATTATAATAAACATACATAAACTAAAATAATAATGACGAAATAAACCTAATAAATACCTAATCTTCAATATATATATATAATAAAATAGAAACTATTTATGATAGTAGGAAGTGCTCTTTTAACTTAGTTTTGAAAATGTTAAGCGATGGACTGACTCGATTATCATGGGGTGAGTTCCACAATCTAGACGCTTGCGCGGCGAAAGAACCTCCGGGCCTACTGGAAAGAAGGATTGATACTGCCGTCCTACACGGCACACCGCGAGGAACGAGAAATGCAAATCGTTCGCGGAGGTATGTCGGGGAAAGGGGGTTATTGAGAATGAAGTACAGATAAGAGAGAATGTGAAGATCACGCCGCCGTCGTATGGGTAGCCATTTAAGTTTGTATCGAAATGCAGACACATGGTCGAATTTACGCAATCCATATATGAATCGGATGCCCAAAGTCTGAAGGCGAATAAAATAAAACAAATAAAGACTTTGGGCACGGATTACTTTAGTCTCAAAAGGAAGGAAGTTTTGTAGACGTCTAAGAGAATGAAATGTGTAATTAACGTTTTTACTAATGTTGTTTATGTGATATGAAAAGACAGACATTCTTTATGTCCGTAAATACAATAAATGTACTCTTAGAAAAGGTCAAATAAAGTTATATTTTTGATTTCTGTCGCTTCGCTTTGTACACTAAAGTAAAGAAGCGACCAAGAAAACATTAACATTAGCCTGTTATTTTTTGAGTTGGAGTAAAATCCGTCCCAAGATTTTAAAATCCTCGATAAGTCTAGATAATCTGATATTTTGTAGTAAGCTTTTTTACACTGAAAGGTTTTTACAATTAGTTTGAATTTATTTACTGATAGTTTTTGCAACTAGGAGTTTTGTTTTAGAAATTATAGGACATAATTTTGTTTACGCTGAGTGAACATTCTCACACGTGATCTACGCCATGTTCAGGTTGCTTTGGGAGAGATGGTACTAACTTAAAGAAGTAAGAAAATAATGCTGTATATTTTGGACATCATCCAGCCAATGGCTAATTGAAAAGCCAATGAAGTTTTACTAATCTATACTTATAATAAAACTGTAACAGGTCCAATTCTGTACATTGAAGATATTTTGAAAATTTTTTTTGGAGGGCACTCTTTTGTCGATTCTGATGCCAAAAATGTAATTTTTTTCCAATATGTCTGTCTGTCTGTATCTTGGCCGCGCATAGCTCCGAAACTACTGAACGTATTGAAATGAAACTTGGCAGGATTTGAGTTCATAGTACGAGGAAGGACATAGGATACTTTTTATCCCAGATTTCAATAAGGTTCCCTTGGGAGAGGGGATGAAAGTAAAATTGGTTGGCTGCACATAGCGCCGGAATTACTAAATGTATTCAAATGAAACTTGGCAGGCTTTGAGTTCATGCTAGGAGGAAAGACATAGGATACTTTTTATCCCAGATTTTAATAGGGTTCTTTTGGGAGAGGGGATGAAAGTAAAATTTGTTGGCTGCGCATAGCACCGAAACTACTGAATGAATTCAAATGAAACCTGGCAGGATTTGAGTTCATACTATGATGAAAGACATGGATTCTGATACTTTTTATCCCAGATTTCAATAGGGTTCCCTTGGGAGAGAGGATGGAAGTGAAATTTTGCGCGTTGCAAGATGGCGCGCGGGGCAAGGGCGGTAGAGAGCGATAGCCCCCCTCTGTGGCACGGCGTCTGCACTGTCAGTGGGGCCCCAGGCAGCCGGGGCCCCAGAAGTGGGGACTCTAGCAGTGGGGCCCCTCACGCAACCGGACCCTCCCAGTAGCCCCCACAGGGGGGCCCCCACATTGCCCCGCAGTGGGACCTCAGTAGCACCTACAGTGGGGAGCACCGGCAGTGGAGCCCCAGAAGTAGGGGCCGCCGGCAGATAGCCTCCCGAAGTGGGCACCCCACATTGCCCCGCAGTAGTACCCCCTCATTAGCCCCCACAGTGGGGGCACCAGCAGTGGGGCTCTCAGCCGGGGGCCCCCCACATTTCCTCGCAGTGGGACCCCCGGTTACCCCCACAGTGGGACCCACTCAGTAGGCTCCCACAGTGGAGGGCACCGGCAGTGGGGGCCCCCCACTTTGCCCCGTAGTGGGACCCCAGTAGCTCCCCGTAGTGGCCCCTCGCAGTAGGGTAAAATTTCTTGGCTGCACATAGCGCTGAAACTACTGAATGTATTCAAATGAAACTTGGCATGATTTAAGTTCATACTACGAGGAAGGTCATGTAATACTTTAATTCTGGAATTCGTTAAGGTTCCCTTGGGAGTAGGGATGGAAGTGACATTTCTCGGCCGGAGTGTTTGGTATACATCAGAACAGAACAAATGAGAGAAGACTGCGCGCTGCGAATTATGTAGATCTGCGAGACGCCATGAATCAAGATAGAAATTGTGAAGATTTAGGACGACTGTTGATTCTTCCTTCCAGTTTTAGAACTGGACAATAGATATGTAGTGCCCTATTCTCGTAGGTACTATCAGAAGCTTTTGAAACGCATATTATACCTAGGTAAATGTGGAGCTGTATGACGTCCAGTCAATAAAATCTGGGTATATGTAAATCTATACTATACTACATTAATAAAAATAAGTAAGGTTTGTGAGGTTGTAGGGAGTAATCTCTGAATCTACTGAGCCAATTTTGAAAATTCTTTCACCTATTGAAAACTACGTTATTTGCGACAACTATATGCTATATACATATGTTAACAACTAAAAATATTTACCGCTCAACGAAGTGGGCACGGGTCAGCTAGTACTTACTAAAGTAGGAAACGTTCTTCTTCAGGTCAGAGCCGATACAAACCATCCAATTCTCTCCGGACAACAAGCTAGTCGCTCTCGGCTCTCGAGACAACTTCATCTATGTCTACAGAGTGGAGGACAACGGGGCGCGGTACTCGCGCGTCGGGAAATGTTTGGTGAGTGCGATATTATTAATTTAGTATTTGAATGTATTTGGTACTTAGTACATACTTCATTATTCTGTGTATTTGGTACTTAGTACATACTTCATTATTCTGTGTATTTGGTACTTAGTAGTATTTCTGTTGTTACTTTCAAAACCAGAAATGGGTTGGCACGGAACTAATTTATCAATGAATTTACTGAGACTTTGGCAATACTTACCAACTAACTAATTATGATCAACGAAGAAAATTACAATCAAATTATAGAAACAAATTAGAATAAGAGCTAACTGCAGACTGTTAAACAATCTATAGATAGCTCAACTAATACAGTTTTGATTTAATTTCGTTTCGATTCTATTTAGGTCATTTTAGGTTGATGAGAAATGTAATGCTCCTTTGCTTTATTCGCCACCCTGAAATCTCAGTTGAGGTCAAGATTGTATTATAAAGAGCATTTTACATTTAGTCCGTAGGAGGAACTTGGGCTAAGTGAGGCCACTAAACATCATTCAACTTCAAAGAATTGATGTCTACCAAATTACCACTTGGAACTAATAATATTAACTTAGATTACACGTTTTCGAAACTACCTTTTTTAATAATATTTCACAATGGTATACTTTCGATGTAATGAAAAATATTATTTTAGTAGTTATGCGTTGCGCCTACATGCAGTTTCAACCTGTCTACTTGTTTTATACTATAAAAACTATCGTAGTTTGACGAATTGATTACGGATGTGAGCGGGTAAGCATTAAACCGCTCGAGGCTCGTGCGCAGTGCTCGCAGAGAGCGGAACACGCGCGACTCGAAGGGGTTGAAACGTTGGTGTTCTTCCAACACTAATATGGTTCGTGGTTTACCCACTTACTACATCTATAATGAATTCTGCCTACCTGTCTTAGTTATTAATTTACTTTACTATGTACCTACTTTAGTAAAAAATCTGGGTGTAGTTCCGAAAAGCCCATATGCCGGATCGACTTGAAATTACACGTACGTTTTTTGATCTCCTGGGGTCCTACTCGGAAAAGGAAAAGTTTCGAAGTTTCTTTTTCGTGTTCGTGCAAAACCAACTCTTATGTCCATTGCATAAGAGTAGCGTTAGCACGAAAAAGAATCAGAAACTTCGATTTCGTTTTTAAGAGTACGGGCCCCGAGTAGAAATATGGAAATGAAATATATCTTTATGTGTATATTTATATATTTTTTGTATTTTAAGAAAATTACAATAAAATAAAAGAAACAAATTAGAACTGTATTTACAATAACGCAAATTTGATCTTCAAGGTCAAAACTAAAAAAAAAATAGCGGTTTTTTCGAGCTTATTTCAACAACTTATATGTATATGTGGAATATTTTTATTAATATATAGTATAAAATTTGACTTGTCTAAGTGCTTATTTTGTAAGCCTAAAGAAATAAAGTTATTGATTCTGATTCTGAATATCTGAGACAAAAATATTTTAAAGACAAGTTGTAGATTATACAAAAATGCATAATTTATGTTCTATAATTTTTTTTATCTCTACTCCGTTTTTTGGGTTTTTTTATACCAGACCCGTAATAACGTAAAGAATATATTATTACATGATACTAAAAAAAAAATGCGCTAATTTTTGTTTTCATATTTGTACTAGAGGTCAAAAAACGTACGTATACCAAATTTCAAGTCAAGGAACTTAATCCAAAATTCTTATATCTCTATCTTATGTAAATCATGGTTGTTTTGTAACCATCCATGAATTTCCTACATTGTGTTGTGATTTCATGCTTTACTTTAGTGCACGGAGAAGAAACGTAGACGGGTAACATGAACCATTTATTGGGAATGTCGCATTATTTAGCTTAATATTTCAATTAAATGCATCTATCTACTTAAAATGCTTAGAATAATTTGAAATACATCTAGTAATTTTAGAATTAAGCAGAACATTACCATATGAGTAGACAAGAACATACGTAGAGGCGAAACTTCGGCCCCGGACCGGCTCAAGGTCGCGACAAAATACTCAGTCTATCTCAGTCGGGCTCGCGGGCTTCGCTGACGGCCCGACTGAGATAGACTGAGTAGCTCGTTTAACATGTAGCCGCGACCTTCCCTTAGAATTTCCCCTCTACGTATGTTCTTGTCTACTCGTATATATAATGCTAGCCATGTAGCACACCCACCCACCCACCATTTTAGAAAATCTCAATGACACTGTTAAATCCACCATATAGGTAATTTTTAAAGCCGGCGCGATTGTCTTTTGTTTTTTTATACAATTAACCACGCTGACGTCACTAATCTATCTTCTTTTCATCCGCAGTTGCGATGTGCGGCTGCACAAATGAACGTGTACCTATCTATACTCTCGCTTATTTACAGAAAGGGCCGTTTTCGGATAACTTTTATGATTTTGACTTTTTAATAAATATTTACATCTAAACCATTGTAAGAACCAAAATTTTAGTGTCATAAATTCTTTTTGCAAATTACTAATTGAACGAAAACGTATGTCATTTCCGATTTTGTTGAATTAGAGTAACGATTGAACGAAACAAAATGGAATTTCGTAATTACAGTAGGTCTCCAGTATACGAAAAACAAAAAAGGATCGCGCCAGATTTCAGTAATTTAGCTTTACAAATACCTACTTACCTACGTCTAATTTAACCTGCAGCTCTAGCGCGCTCATGCGGCTCGCACCGCACAGAGGCATGCCAGTGAATGCCATATATAAATTGCTATATTATATTCCCTCCTGATAGAACGTAGTTTTGCTTAGCTAAAAAAATGTTCATACAAATAAGCTAAGTCTAACATAAATGCCGACAAAACTTTTGAAACGTATTTTTATTTAATTTTCTTAGAGCTAAATTTAGACTGGCATGATGCATCCCCCTTCTTCCATCGGACAAGCAGACGCACTGGTAAATACCACCCATACCTAGTCGACATACCACCGTGTCGAACTAAACGTTTTCGCTCTACCGTCATTATAAGTACACGTAAAGAGTGGAACGAACTTCCTGCTTCTGTTTTACCAGTAGAGTACAATCTACGAGTCTTCAAATCCCGAGTGAATAAGTTCCTTCTGGTAAAGCGTGCTCCATCTCAGGCCACATCTTCACTTTCCCGAGTGGATGGTGGTCAAATGGTTTACCATTATCCATAAAAAAAGCATTGTAGTTAAAACCTCAGTCAAAGGCAAAAATCGGTGAACAAATCCAATGTTCCAAAAGCGAAAATTGATAATGTAAAAAAAATTTGACCTGCATTTCGGCTCCTATCTACAGTTCAGATAAACGTTCCTAGCTTCTGTTCATATTAGTTAGCACTAAGCTAACGCTAAGCGCCTAGTAGAGCAATGGTTATTATAATTATAACTTGACTTCTCTTCTAGGGTCATTCGAGCTACATAACCCACCTGGACTGGTCTGAAGACAGTCAATACATCAGGAGTAATTCCGGAGACTATGAACTACTTTTCTGTAAGTACGCCTTTCAGCTATGTAACTAAATAAATAATGTTGGACAATCCACACAGCATTCTCTAGCCCTAAGCTAATCAGAGCTTGTGTGTGGGTACAACATGAATGATAGGGAGAGGGTCCGCCTGCGGCGCAGGAGGTGGTTACATTTTCAATTCTAACCTTGGGACAAATATTTGTACGATCTGGAAATATTTGTTCCGGATGTTCTGGGTATTTCTATGTATAGTAAAAAATCGATTTATATTGTATTGTATTATGTATAACAGTCATCTAGTACCCATAAAATCAGCTCTGCTTAGCTTGGGGTTAGATGATGCTGTATGGATTGCCCTGTCCAGCATTATTGATTGATTTATTTAATGCATTGTCCGTGTTTCAGGGAACGCCACTACATGCCGTCAAGTGACCACTCCCACGTCCCTGCGTGACGTCACGTGGGCCACTAACACATGTCCCATTTCGTTCACCACCATCGGAGTATGGCCCGAGAACGCAGACGGCACTGACATCAACTCCTGTGTCAGGTATGTACTAGTGACAACGCACCGACAACTGTCCACGCACCCTCAAGAGAAGATATGACATCAAGCAACTATCCACGTGACGTCAAGTGTACATGGCATGCAATACACATTACCACAAAATAACTATGTAAGGTGGCTTTTTGCGATGGGTTGATCCTTATCAGCAACCGAAACCGTTGCTGCGCCAAAACAACTGTCATGTTTTTGTTTTAAATTAATCGTTTCGATTACCTACCTGATAAAAAGATTATAAAAAATCTTAATACAAATGTATGCAGTTTTTGTTTTCTCATAAATAGAGGTCATGCTTCCTTTTACGACTTTTCTCTCACTCTCACGGTTTCGGATTTAGCCATCCACTCCCATATCAAAATGCCACCCTGTATCTTATCTAATATTATAAATGCGATAGTGTTTGTTTATTTCTTTGTCCCTCCTTCACGGCCTAACTAAGCACCCAATCGACTTGATTTTTGTCATAGAGTTAGTTGAAAGGACGGAGAGTAACATAGGGTACTTTTTGTTCTAAAACTACTTTTTGTGGTAAAACATCAAATTCCCTTGGGAGATTTATGGGAAAATAGACCTTTTTATACCCCTAGAAATGTGAAATTAGAATTTAACGAGGGTAAAACCGCGGGGAACAGCTAGTAGTACATATGTATAACTGGTGTTATAGCGTTTACTAGTTCATTAGTTACGGACATCCCGTACCTAAAACATAAGATTTACTTTTATCTTTATCACAGGTCTCACGATAGCCGATTGGCAGCTACCGGAGATGATTTCGGAAAAGTGAAGCTTTATGCCTATCCAGTACAGCAACCAAAGGTAATTATTTAATTGAACAATTTATAGATAAAGAGAAAAATTTATTGACAGACATAATCCTGACACAGCACACAACAGAAATAGTAATATTCAACGAAACAATAAATGAAAATAAAATACAAAATTACCTGAATGAAAAAAATATTAAGATAGTAGCGAAATCATCAGTATATCAATATACTGATGATTTTGCTTAATGCAAATCTTCTAGTTCCAGTTGATCTTCTTTATATCCTAAATAGTAAGAAGTATGTGCACCATATTTATTTATGTTATTGTTAAATAAAATAAATAAATAAATAATGCTGGACAATCCACACAGCATCATCTAGCCCCAAGCTAAGCAGAGCTTGTGTTATGGGTACTAGATGACTGATATACATAATACAATACATACATAGATATTTTTTATTATACATACGACCAAAACACCCTGAACAAATATCTGCAGATCGTACAAATATTTGTTCCGAGGCGGGAATCGAACCCGCAACCTCCTGGGTCGCAGGCGGACCTTCGCCCACCGCGCCACAGAGGTCGTCAAGTTAGTAGCGTACTTAACTTAAATTTTACTTAATGTGTTTTTAGTACTACTCTGTTTATTTAGTTATGCTTTGTTTCTTTGGTTTATTTTTTTCGAATTTATTATTTGTTAGTGTACTATTTCTGGATAGCGTGGTAAACAGACTATGTATTCGATCCCCGCGATACAGGCCTAGCCTAGTGCGGGGGTCATAGAAAATCATATATATAAATATTGTTTTGTGTAATTTTTGTCAGTACATGTACGTTTTTGTTATATGATGTAAACATAAGGTGAGGCAAATAAATACATTTTCAATTTTCTACCAAGAAAAATTGCCCTTTTTCTTGGTAGAAAATTGAAAAATTGAATCGTAACTTGAGACGTCGCAAACTTATAAAAAAAACCGCAATCATAGAGCGGATAAATGAAATTCGAACGCATTATTATTATTTTAACTACCCGCAAGGAGTAGGTACCCACAATTGCAATTGCAGACTATGTAAAGTCCTAAGCTTACTTAAATACCTCTCTTAACCTTTCAGGAGTAGCACCCTTGCGCGGAACAGAAGTAGTCTCGCGCGGTCTGCGATTCCGCAATATTACGTGACTAGTTACAGAAGACGAATAAATATTTTTACGACATTGTATAAGCTCATAATGAAAAGAAGTCTTTTGTCTGTATAAATCATAATAAAAAACATATCATAAGTTCGTTGCGGACTCGGAGACCGCGCGCGACCACTGGAAGGTTAATATTAGCAAATAGATAACTAGACTGAGCTGACTTTATATGTTATCCTAGTAAGTAAAGTATTTTAAATGATAAGAACGAAAGTGTACTCACGAATTTCATGTTTGTCAAATGTAGCTGAACAACTCATATTCATTCTCATTCCCAAATACATATGCAATATGCATATTATATTTTCTAACGGGTTTTTTTAAGCATAACAAAAAATACTATGTACTTAATGCAATGTATTGTATTATGTCGTAGTAGGCCGTGGGGCCGCGGCGTACGAATATCGACCCCTCCAACTCAACCCGTGGATGTCGTAAGAGCCGACTACCTACCAGAGGAAGGGCAGCAGCTTCCTTCTGACTATTTTTAAACACCAACACTGCGATCACCAATTCGCCTGCCAAGCGTGGTGATTATGGCAAATCCCCCCCTACATGGGAGACCATCCACTCGATGGACCGACGACATTGTAGCGGTCGCAGGGAGTCGATGGATGGAGGCGGCTCAGGACCGCTATTTGTGGCGTTGTATGGGGGAGACCATGCCCAGCTGTGGACATGTATATGATGATTGTATTATGTATATCAGTTATCTAGTACCCATAACACAAGCTCTGCTTAGCTTGGGGCTAGATGATGCTGTGTGAATCTAAGATCAAGCAGCCTACATGTGAATTGACCAGCATTATTTATTTTTAACCGATTAGGAAAAAGGGAGGTGGTTCTATGTTCGGTTGTATTTGTTTTTTTAATGTTGTTCATGGATTTCTACGTCAATAATGGACCATTTTTGAAAATTATTTCGTTATTGTGTAGATAATATATTTCTCATCACTCTTCATCACATTATTATTCTGCTATGAGCCGCTGGCAGCGTGAAAAAAATCATGCCTGCCCCGGCTTCGCCCGGGTGCAATGCTGATACTAAATTATACATATAAACCTTCTTGAATCAATCTATCTATTAAAAATAACCGCATCAAAATCAGTTGCGTAGTTTTATAGATCTAAGCATACATAGGGACAGGCAGCGGGAAGCGACTTTGTTTTATACTATGTAGAGATTATTATTTATTGACCTTGAAACGTTGTTCCAGTCCCTTTGCCACCAGTACGGCGGTCACTCATCCCACGTGACGTGCGTTCGATTCCTGCCTGACGACACCCGGCTACTGTCCACCGGTGGCCTTGACACTAGCGTTATGCAATGGCTCGTCGATTAATACAACAAGGCCGAACGGATCGAAGATATTCAGATTCATTTTTCACTATGTAAATGCACCTATAATTGTTCAACAGATTCTGAATTTGTAATAATTTAAGCATTTTTTGTTACGATTTGTGTATTAATTATGATTATAATCAAGAATACAGCTCTAACTGTCTATGTTGAAATCATACATAACGTTTGTATTTTTTCTCAGAGTGATGTATAATTGTTTATCAGATTTTGTATTTGTCTTTGTCTTTGTACTTTTTTACATTTTAAAATATTTTTTGTTTTGATTTAATTACCTATAGAAATCATTATTATACTCAGAAATTGGTCTAGGATAGATCATCAGCTCTTATTGCCTAGGTCAATCAACACAACCAACTTTTATTGTAAGAGTAAAACTTGGCCATATACTTTTACTCAGAAAATTGTTCATTGAAAATAAAGTTCATCAAGATATTTATGTCCAATTCAATTTTACTAAGCGTTTTACGACACATTATTGTGCACCTACATACATTAAAACGTGTTAGAATACACTGCACTGTTCATCAGTTTTAGGTAGCACGGTTGTGAACAAAGTTATGGAATTGATTGTTTTGTTTGTTTTAAAAGTACATTATATTTAATTTAGAATATAATTTGGCCTAATACAATAATTCAGTCTATTTGTATTTTAAATAGGGTGCAAATGTTTTAATTATGCTAAGTATAATGATTAAATCCGTCGTATTTTGTGAACAGCAACACTGCATTTTATTATAGCAACACGCTGTGGTATTTTAATATCGAGCTTTTGTAACTTAGGATTTTAAATAAATATTGACAGCACTTTTGCATATTTTAAGCCATAATTTTGAATGAATGATACAAATTAGGTTATTTTGTTTTAATTTGGTGATAAACATTTCTGTGTTGGCTTCAGTTATCTTCAAAGGTCAATTTTATTTTGATATACTTTTAATGATGAATAAAAAAAATACTTCAACATACGAAGTGTCATTATAAACTTAATAACATAACAACAAAGAAATATTTATCACAGAATATTTTAAGTGAATTTAGTTCAAAGTAATTTTTATCTAACGACACATTCCCTTATCATTTTGCGGTTTGATAAACCTAGTCATGTGACTTCACTTTATATTCTCAGTAACGGTATGATTCAGAAATATTACGTTAACATTCTTTGGAGGCCTAAATCTTTATCCTAGAGATCTAAATGTTTGTCTAGGAGGCAAATTTTTTTTGCTCTAAACTCCTTTTGTGTCCCAAATAATTTCTTAGAATACCTGGACGAAATGCTGTTCTAAACGTAATGTTTTTGAATAATACCGTTTGTCTCATTTTAGTATAGCGCTAAGTATAATTTTGTAAATATTATAAGGATTTTATCCGTCATTTTCAATGTGCCTCTAATAAAAATGTTTATTTCATAAAAAACGTTTCATTCCTTACTTTTTCAATTCGTTATGTAACGTAAAAATTTAAATAAACAGGCTTCTAGTTCCTACAACAAAAATAAATTAACAAATAAATCATTTATTAAATAATAAAGTACACATAGTAAACTGGTATAAAACAAAATCAAAACTAAAATAAATTGAAACAATGCAACATATTCTTCTATAATTTTACATATTTATAAATATGCGATATTTCAAATTATAGTTCGTGCTTATTTTCACATGTTTCAGAATAACATTACAAAGTAACAATCATACAACAAAACATAAATAAAAACTATTGCAGAACCTACTGTCCCTACTTGCGTTAGTCACAGGCACAACATTTAAAGAAACTTATCTCTAAATGTCCAAAAAGCCTAACATTTCGTTTAAATTTCAACATTCTTCCATACATGGATAGGGAACGAAAATAACCACTTCTATTTATACTAATTTGAACTTTATTTACAACTTGCTTTTGTACATAATCGTTTATATATTTCACAGACTGATGTCATCTCATATTTAAACGTTGGGATAAGGGATCGTTTATATTTCATTGAATTATCAACATATATTTCAACAACGCATTACGGGTTCATCGAAAACATCTCAGATTATTTTCAATCCGATTTTCAAATTTTTGTTCCGAGTCACAATCCATTATGGAGGAAATAGGATGGGAATAGCGCATGTTATACCATCCAACACTTCTACCGCTACAGTGATAATTAGAGCTTGCAGTATCTCAGAACGCTATGTTCCGTCTCGCTGGATGGTGGAACATTCGAGAAAGGGCCCATTGAAAACCACATTACCGTTAACATGTTTTTATAATTAATCTACTACTATATTAACTGTTCTACACTATTCGCTGACAACTCTAGCAGTCGCCAGGCGGCTTTAGGATTCAATTCCTGTGGATCTCTGCAAAGTACCCAAACGTAGTTCACCCTCATAACTTTATCGGGCGAACCCTCGATCACGTTGTTTTTCGCGTCCCGAACGCACATTATCTGTTGAGACTGGAATGTTATGACCAGGACGGGCCCCTGGTCCATCATTTTCCCCATAACAAGGTCTATCTGCTCTATATCCAGGATCTTTGAGTCTAGATGGTAGCCTAGAGTTTTACACTGCTTGATGGGTGCAGCCAGGATATTGAAGACACCTTCGTAGCACCAGTCCTTGAGGATCTCTAGATCACCCCTGACCATTGCTTCTAAGATGTTGGGGATGATGTCGTTCGCGCAATCTTCTAGGAACTTTGTGGCCGTGAAGTTTGGGTCGATTTTGCAGATTTCCGTGAGCGTTTTGGAGAGGTCCGTTTTCTCGAACATGTTGCCAAAGAGACTGCTTACCTTTTCGGTAAGGAGGCGGGACGCTCGGACCATTGGGTTGTCGGATTCTTCGTATTTGATCTTCCAGTCGAGTACCTGGTAGACAAAGATAAGATTTGATGTAAAATTTTAACAAAGGAACTGACATGCACAAGTGTGGATGTGTTAACAAGAACGCTATTCTGGTTTACTTCCCTGACATCATCAATCCAAGGGATAGTTAACGTGGAACTGCTTAATTTCCAAACACGGTCAGTTAATGACAAAAATGAGTGAACAGATCTTTCTGAGGCGATTTATTATGAGAATACGTAGATACGTATATACGAGTTTGTGAACTCACAATGTTCAGCGATATCTGTTCCTGTTTAAAGGTGATTGGATCCTCATACAAGCTGCAGCTTAAGCTGTTCTGTGCGGGTGTGTAAACGAGGAGGCCTACCTATAGCAGCAAGTATCAATTATGATGAGGAACAGTGTACGGTCTGATTATGTATTTTTACCCGACTTCGAATATAAAATATAAAATAAGCCCCCCTACCCCTAGCACAGGGATTTGTTTTTTCCAAGTTCTGTATTTATTATGTTTCATTATAAATAAGCACAATGTCTAAACACAGTTTAGATATACTTAACAAACTAAGGAATTTGATAACTAAACAGGCTACACAAACACCTTTCACAGTTTTTTGATAAAATATATCTAATCTATATAATATATTTATGGACAATTAAAAACTTGTTAAATCACTTATTAGTTTAGCCACAGCATTAAACGACTATGAATTATTTGGTAATACATTCACTTTGTGCAGTGTATGTTTTTAACAAGCGGGCACGGGGATTGTTGTCTATGGTAGAATAGGGAAAAATTAGGTCACTTTGTTATCGAATGCGTAAATTATTTGAAATGCATTCCTTCAACTTCAACAATATCTATGGCGATGCGATGTCATTTTTGTCTATTCTACCCTAGATAACGATCTCCATGCTAGGGGCAGGACTCTTGGACACGTCACAAAATTTAAATTACACAGAAGTAAAACTAGGAAATAAAGTGAGCACTTTGATTTTTGTTCACTTCAATCTTTTTAATGTAAAGTAAGTTAAGGAAAAGGTTCTATATTTAGCTTTACGTATGTTATTTTTATGTATATTCGCCAATTTCATGGTCAATTGTTGACCGATTTTGATAATTCTTTAGGTTTTGTATTCCGCGGTGGTTCTATACGATTTTTCCCCGACTATTACTATTTGTCGCGTAAAACTTACAATACAAAAGGTATTAGAAGTCGGTTTTGATTCAAAACAATCATATTTTAGTACCTTATTGACATATTGGTTGTTGTTCTTGAAGTCCTCCCACTGCTGGTAGAACTTGGAGTCTTTATGCAGCTCCACGCCGAGGGTTTCCGTGTCCGGGACGAATGTGCGCTCGTCCTCCGCCACCTACCACCAAAAGAATAAATAAATAATGCTGGACAATTCATACAGCATCATCTAGCCCCAAGCTAAGCAGAGCTTGTGTTAGGTGGCGTTCCCACTTTGTCGCGACGACAGATAATTAATACAAAAATTCTTTGTGTAATGTGAAAAACAACATTACAGAGAGATTTTACATAGGACAAGTACAATGGGCGGCCTTATCGCTTAGAAGCGATCTCTTCCAGGCAACCTTTGCATATAATCGTGCAGTTTAAAGCATCGTGGCATGTATTATGTACATATAGGAAGGCGCTATTAACAGTCATACATGACTTTTTTTGGTTGTGACGATTGGGAACAGCTAGAAACTGTCGACGTCCAACGATAAATGAATCGTTCGACATAGTGGGAACGCGCGCTTATAGGTACTAGATAATTTGTAATTCTAATACATATATCTAAACTAACTTCCATACTAATATTATAAAAACGACAGTAGTTTTGTCTGTTACTTGCTACCGCTTAAACGGCTGAACGGATCCTAATGAAATTTGGAGGGAGGTAGACGATATCCCGCGGACAGACATAGGCTTCTTTCTAACTCGGATAATAGCGTGCGAAGACGCGGTCAGCAGCTAGTGCTTAATACATATTATGTACATAGATAGTTATTTAATTATTATACATAAAAAGAACACTCGTAACAAATTTCTGTAGATCGTACGAACATTCGTCTCGAGGCGGGGATCGAACCCGCGTCCTCCTGCGCCGTTGGCGGCCTTCGCCCGCTGCGCCTGAGAGGTCGTCAAATTGTTGTTGTCACTAAGATACTAATATTATAAACGTCAAACTTTGTGAATATGGATGTTTGTTCCTCTTTCACGCAAAAACTACCGAACTGATGGGGCTGAAATTTGGTATGAGTGGGACCTGGAATAACATATAATCAACTTTTTATCCTGATAAAACGCCGGCGAAGCCGCGGGCAGCAGCTAGTATTATATAAGTACATAATATTATATTCTGTTTACACGCCACTATTCTTTTTCGATCACTTCTTGTTCATCCTAAGTTTGCCTGGAAGAGATCGCTCTTAGCGATAAGGCCGCCCATTGAACATTATCTATATTGATTTTTTGTGTTCCCTGTTTATTATTTGGTTTACAATAAAGAATATTTCTAGTCTATAAGTACTTAAGTATGTATAGTGCTTGCTACGATGCCTGTTGCCACATACCTCAATACGTTTCCGTAACGACGGCGGAGCCATATAGACGCGACCTTCGATGCCTCGCGGAGTAATTTCTTTCTTTACTGCTTCAGTTGCCTGAAAAGATAAAATGTCAAGTAACAACTTCTTAATTATAATTATATAATGACTAGCTGACCCGACAGACGTTGTCCTGTCATTCAATTCAAACTTCAAATTAATTTCAAACCTGCTTAGCAAATAGTATGATTCTCGCTGGGGCTAAGGTTACACTAAAAAAGTTTATAATAAAGGTAGTCGTTAAGTTTTCTTAAACTAAGTTTCTGCGCAATTTTCATAATTTGTTTTTAATATAAGAACCTTCTACGAAGTATTACAGAACATTTAAAAAAAGATAAATGATATCGGTAAAGCCGTTCTCAAGTTACGAGTATAGCGTGACCAGGAGAAATAGGGCTTTATTTTTATAATTGCAGTATTCCTGTGGGATGATACAACCTGATTTCTTTATTTTTTTAATAGCAACCCGCCCCGGCTTCGCCCGGGTAGTAGAGCATATTATGATAGAATGGGCAGAGAAAGCTATCCTTAGAAGATAGACCATGCCATCTCGTTTTTGTAGATAAAAGAAGAATATTCCTTGAATTGTTATAAATATCTCAAAGGGATGAGGCAGCGTTTTCCATGCAAGCTCCCAGGCGGCTTGACTTTTTCCGACACTTCCAACAATTATCGTTATGTTTCAACCAATTTACACAAAACCTTGTCAAATATCTAAACCTTCCTCATGCATCACTATCGATTAATGAAAACCGCATGAAAATCCTTCAGTAGTTTTTCAGTGTATCGCGAACAGACAGACATACGCGGCGGAGGACTTTGTTTTATTATAATGTAGTGATTTTATTAACCGCGAATAACACCGCGGGACGCAGCTAGTATAAGTATTGTATAAACGTACATGCGATATCGTTCTGAAGGCTGAGGAGGCTCCGAGCTTCTGACCTTTCTCTGCGAAGCTCTCTGCTGCATCCTTCGCTGTTTTCGAAATGTCTTCGGATAGCTTTCCTGTAAAGTCAAATTAATTTATGGAGTCTGTTATTTTGCAGATGTGTTTTTCAAAGTAACAACCTACCTACGGAGTAAGTATTCAGCTTTTTCTACAAAGAGATTAAACTTAATCACACTAATATTATAAATGCGAAAGTCTGTATGTCTGTTACGTTTTCCCGCCAAAACTACTAAGCCAACGCGTTTAGGCGTTTTCGGCTGAGATTTAGCATACAGTAGTTTTAGGCCTGAAATAACTAACAATACATAGGCAGTAAAATAACATAAGCTTTTTATCCTATAAATCAGTTCCCATGTGATAGTGTTCGAAGCCGCTGCTGGTAGAAAACCAAAGAAGTTAACACAAAAACTTGTGATGGGGGTATTGGATAACTAAACAAGACACATAACTAATATTTGCAGATCATACAATCATTAGTCCCGTGGCGGGAATTGAACCCGCAACGATCTGCGTCTGAGGTGGCCTACTGCCCAGAGGTCAGTCAGGTCAATACTCAGAGAGGTTTTAAATATTTAATTATCTAAAAATTACCAGCTTTTTTCGCAATTTCGGTTTTGCCGGCCTCTTCAATAACACTGCCAACTTTGCCCTTGATTCCTTCTAGGGTTTCCTTGAACACTTCTGAACCTTTTGATGCCTCTGACTCAACAGCATGAAACTTTTTTCTTGCTGCCTGAAATAAAATTTATGTGCAAGATGTACACACTTTCGACCAAACTGGTGTACTTCTTAGTGAAAATTGTTATTAAGGCTGTTGGTCCCTCGCTGAGAATTTCATGGGAGCATTCATCTGTATGTAATGTAACAATCCACAATTTGATTAAAGCATTGCGTTACAGTACTGGCTCAATTAATTCGTGACATATTAATGCTCAGTTCTCCACACCTACTGATGTAAATGTCAGATATGACATTAAGAGAGACCTTTAAAATGAGTTTTATTAATTTAAAATAATTAACAAATGAAAAATATCAGTTTTCCTTAATTATAAAGAGTTATTTGTAACTACTTAGTCAATAATTTCAGAAACCGTGGCAGGGCCGGAGACGTGCAGGTTGTATTTTATGGATTCTTATGAAAGACTACACACATACCGCCGGGCGGTGGGTTTTTTAAAGAAAATAAATAATGCAATCCATACATTATCTAGCCTTAAAGCAAGTAGAGATTGTGTTTTGTGTTCTAGATAATTGATAATACTGTACACACAAATACTCAAACATAAATCAGACTTGAGCAGGTCTCATTTGACAGATTTTCATTCAAACTGTCAAACTTGAGTGCCTTAAGACATTCTTAACCTACAAGCGGTTGCGCGTTGTCAAATTGAATGTGCTAAATACATTTACATTCAAAAATTCATTATGCTCGTCACATGCATTTCTCATTCCTAGTGGCCTGTTGTATGGTCACAATGCAAAATAAAGAGTTTAGTTCCACTCTCCTTCCTGCCCCCACCCACAGATTGTTATTGTTTTCGCTGCAGCCTGATATAAATACAAAAATAATATGCAGTTCATAGTACCTTCAAAGCATCAGAGTTCTCAAGTTTCTGTGCCTCTTCTCGGAATTTCTTGATGCTGTCCGACATCTCCTTGTTCTTGGCAATATCTTCTTTGATGTTTTCTATGATGGCCGAGAAAAAACCTTTTCGTGCAGAGTATTGTCGGCATTCTTGGATTTTGATAAACTGAAAATAGAGAATTCTCTAGAGCCCTGTCTTGAAAGTCGAATTGATCAACATCTATCACTACATAGTATAAAACGTCGCTTCCCGCTGTCTGTCTATAAAGTTTATATCAGCAATTTAAGTAAAAAGGTACATCCTTTTTTACTTACCAAGCACCAGAAAAACTTTATTTTTTATGACTTACTTTATGAATCCTTACAAATTACAAACAGTAGGTACAAAGTCTTACCTGATCTGATTTTATGATTGGTACTGTTGGCTTAACACTAAATGGAATTGCACTTTTCCACCGAGCTGAGCTGTATAATATCTGTTTACAAGCATGCTGGAACGAGAAATAATACAAATTTACGATGAAACTGTATAAAGCCAAGGGCACTACATAACCTAACCTCAAATAATATGTACCATTGTAATTGCACTATTTAACTGGAAAAGCCGACTTTCTTGTATTAGATTGAGTTATGACAACTCCTATATATGATATATTTAGATTTTTTACACCAAAATCGACAAAAATTCATTCATTTTCTTTCATTTATTACACATACACCTGTCAAAAACTCAAAAGACTAAAAGATGTTTTGTTCTCATGGGTAAAGGTAAAAATGTCAATTTGACATAACCATCGTAGATTCTAAAGAGAACGCCAATCTACGCCAATCAAAAACGAGCTGAGAATTGTAAAACTTTCCTTGTTCAACAGAGAGAACAAAAAAATTACATAGACAATTTTTGAAAAAATACGTTTTTTTCATTTCCTGATGACAATGTCAACGATTGCAAGAATTTTCGTTTGTTTTACTTCAGAAATTTGATCAGAAATTATTTGTTATATCCTCAAGAGAAATAAATAGAAATGAAATATTTTTCTTACAGATACTCCAGTCCAAAATATGTGATGGTCATCTTTGCAGATTTAAAAAACTATTCGTTTCCGGTGTGAAGGTAGTTGCAGAAACAAAAGTGTTGTAATTTTCATATAATTTCTCTCGTAATTTTTGGCTAAGATAACGTGCTGAAATCTGTATCATTTTGCGTTCCTTCGTTATCTGCAGTCTTATTTTGTGTTTATCTACGAAGACGGGGATTTCGCGAAGTGCATCGTCATAGACAGCAGAAGGTATAGCCAGCGACGTAATATCGAATATCTGTAATCCATATTTACATTATGTACCTACACATACGTATAGCTACCGCAGCGAGCGGCAGTCAAGTCACCACGTTTCGCCAGCTGGTGTGTGCATTGCGGGTGTAGAATTTGGTTAGAATAGTAGATTGCTGGTAGTGTTATCCTAACCTATCGTGTGTCACTTGTGTAATATTGATGTGGTGGCAGGTTGGAGCGCCCGGCGCGAGTTAAAGAACCCTGGTACCAGTTCAAGAAGCCAGATCCAGTTCATCCCGTTTGTCAGGACTCGTCCATCTGGGCGTTACCGTTTTATATGACTTTAGCAAGATATACAGGTTAGTGGGACATCATTTTTATGTAAATTTATTTTTCTCCTGGAACTCAAGAACACTACACGGCGAAATGGTCACAGCTGGCTCTCATTGGACCTGGTTCTTGCTCTGAAAAGGAGCATATAGTTCTGATCCTATTTATTAAAAAAATTCTAAACAATAATGTTTTACTGAGGAAATTTGTAAGAAAACAAAACCTTATCTTTTGTCTGATATCTCTATCTGATAAATGGCAATAAATTAATAATTTTTGTCAATTTCTGATTATAATCCTACTCATAATTGGGCTCCTTACTTCTCTTCTTAATTTAGTGACTCAGTTCAAAATGCCTTATTCTATCCACAATTTCTTGTTAATTCCTATGCTACAAATGTTTAAAATATAAAGTTTTTATAAAGCTACCACTCTTTATTTACCTATAATTACTCTGTTATCTTGAACTTATCAACTTAGTAACCAGTTAATAGTCTTTCAAAATATGTAGTTATGTTACAGTCTCAGTTAGGTATGGCTGACTGATTTTTAAGCAAATTCAGATCGAAGTATCTTCATGTTTTTAACAGGACTAACAATAAGACAAAGTAAAATTATCCCTGTTCTAGTAAATTTTCTTACATACTACTACACCATGTGAGTGATACTGTAGGAGAACCTGATACAAATTCAATTTGATATAGGATTTTTTATATGTACATATATTCCTGCACACAAGACTTCCAGTCTTAACGGCTAATTTGTTTCGGCCTAAAATAAAAATTTCTCTAGCTCCAAAACATGATTCTCGTCTTCGTCACAACAAAGTTAAGGCATGATGTAAAATTATGCGCACATACATACACATACTGTTGACGCTATTCATACATTCTTGGTACACATAATGTAAATTCACTCCTATCCAGTTAATCCGATCCTCTGAGGGCGCGTGAATAAAAGCTTTATGCGTGTCTCGCGCAGTTTTATAGCCTCGAGTGTGTAGTATGAAAATGCTGTCTTTTCATATAATAGCAAGCAAATTCAATGCTCGGTTATGTCACCACTCACGCCACGTCTTATATTACAGTTGTATTGTTTACGTTATTTATGAGACATAAGTTTGAGCTACGAATTTTTATCTGTTTGAAAAATGTATTCTCTCTCTCCCAAGGATCAAGCAAGGTGTTGTCAATCAAATCATGACATAAACAAATGATTCCCTTAATTTTATGTTAACGCTATCGTGAATGCTAGGTGCTTAGGTATGTTAATAATGACTAATATTAGATACAAAATAGCAAGCATTAAGTACAATAGCACACAGGGATCCCACCGAAAGGCTTACCGGTCTAGTGCGTTAAGAAAAACACCCTAGACCGCTGGAATAACCTTTAAGATAAAAAGCGCGCAAGACCCTGACAGAAAGTGCGTATTTTGATAGCCGACCCCAGCCTTTAAAACAGTTACATATTAAATAGTGCAATAGAGCGCTATGCAAGCTTTCCAGCCCCCACCCCCTCCCGTTATCCTACAGCGGATCAATACCTGCACCTACCCTATCATTCCTATAAGCTACACTGTTTTGAGGATAGGAGTTTTATGATAGATCTGATAGACCATTACGTATCGTTCTCGCTGATCTATACGAGATTACGGCCATCCATGGTTATGGTTACATACGCGTCTCTATCCTGGGCCAATCGAATTCCGACGATAACACTAGTCTTATAAATCAAAGATAACCACATCAAAAGATAACACTCGTCTTATAAAGAAATGGTGGCTTCTCTAGTTCTTTCATACCGACAGTCCCCATGAATAAAGCTGTTTCTGATCGTCACACACGCCCTAACTAAATAAACTGTGATCGAAATTCAGAGCCACTGAGCATGAAGTCCCGGGCTTAGAAGAGATGTTAGAGTTTAGGTGTCGTTGTACTTCGATATTGGAGCACAGTGTGCGATATTTCGGTTCGCATCACCCGAAGTCTGGCAGTGAACGCGTTAATCTAAGCCTCGAAAGATCTAGTCTGTAAATTTGAACCAAATGCAACTAAATTGTTCGCACGACCGACCTAAACCTGGTAATTGAAAGCGTGGGCCGCAGATAGGATCCAACGCAATTTGTGCATAAAAGGATTCAAATTGGATATTTTTGATTGCTTTCAGTTGGCAATTTGAATTGCATACTTCCAAGGGTCATTGAATAGTTAACTCTGTTTAATTAAACACAAAGTTGGCCAGTACATAGCGTTATATGAATGATCGTGGACTCTCCCTTTGTATTTATAGCAGTATTTTCACGGTTGGTTTCTCAACCTGCTCTGAATGACCTCTCCCCAAAAGGAATCGTTTATAGGTATGTTTTGTATCGTCGTTTGTTAATTTCCAATGATTGTTAGTACCAGATACTGTAACCCGGTTGAATCAGCCTAAATCCCACAGAGTCTAAACAAAACCAATCAAAGGAAATTCAATTAGATTTGTTTGGTGGTGCACTAACACCGTCCATGGCGAAACGGTTGGACGGCAATAAAGATATGCCGTTTCTCTTATCACTAGTTTGGCGATATTTGTGTATGAAACGTGAGCTGTATTTTTAGATTGAATTTGTACGCGGAAATAAGTTGATTTTCGTGATTGAGTGTTGAAACTTGTGCTGACGGGAAAGTGGTAGAAAACAAGTCTGCAGCTTGTTTCAAACTGAAGCTTGGCTTGTTCAAAGCCTCTGTGGTAAGTCCAAACTATTGTTTCGGAAGTTTTAATAAGTGTCCTACTTTACTTTTAACGCGGCTTTGAAGCTGACAATAATAAAATGCTCGCCTTTTTCGTTGTCTCCATAAACTGTTGTCTTCACGACAATCTGAAACTGTCCTCACATACTTATTCTGGTACTTATTTACTTTTTCGCTCGGTTTCTCTACATTTTCGTGCTTTATAACTCCGGAAGGGTAAATAAATCGGACTATCTCAGTCAACATTGGCTTTTACAATGTCCTACACAATATCCTTGACACTTAAGTAGTACCGTGTAAATGTCCATTAATATTATAAGTATTATAACACGGCTCTTTACCAATGTTACATTGTTACATTGTGTTGACTCCCCTTCAAAGTAAGCATAAAATAGACTATACACTTCGCAATACGCCGAAAGTGGATGTTATGTCATCATTGCAGGGTCGTTGTACTTTCCTTTCACAAGCAATGTTACTACTGCTGTCTGAACTGGTGACGTCATTGAAGCTTTGACTCTAGTTAATAGTTAAACTTGGTCCTTGGTCTTGCAAATGTTTGGAACACAGATTGGACCCGAAACGAACTTGAAACGAAACTTGTGTTTTCCGTTTCGTGCCCATTGGAAACGAAACGGAAACCACAACGGAAAACACAAGTCTGTTCTTTAGAGCTAAACTTGGTCCTTGGTCTTGCAAAGATTACACTTTAAACGGATACAGTGTATTGCTCCACTTAGCTCAGTAGATTGTTCTTGATCAATACACTGCTATGCTGGTCTGATATAAGTCATCACATCTTTGTTGTAGGTTGATTAGTAACCCGCGAGGTTCAGTTCATGTAAAATGTCTGAGTTCCTCTCCTTTTAGTCTCTTTCCAATCATTTAATTTTTAATTTGCAAGTGTTCTTTACCACCACATAGCCAAGTAACCAACCTGCTAACGGCAGGTAACTTATGCTATACGCGATTTGCATTTTTCTATCCTTGCCCCGAGGCTCGTTAGTAGCTCTACGCTGCAATCTTTAATCCGATTCCAAGGTGAGCGCGGCCACTGCAGAAATGTCACCCTTTTACTACAAACGTAACCTCGAATTGAGACCTCGAGTTCGTTGACCGCGACTCTTGCAGTATTGCGACCACTCCCAGCATTGATATGCTCTTTGAGGGGCCCCACAGCACAGACACGACACTGCTAGACTTCTTGCGATAGATCTATTTCACCTTTCCCTTTCGTGTCGAAGATTTAGCTGCTTGATAGCACGTTTTGTCTCGAATCACGTGGGAAAGATGGTTATGTCACTCGAGGAAGTGGCCTAACTCAATAACGGGATGTGGTCTTCTTATGCATTCACAAACTTCGTGATGACTTTTTCTTTTATAGTTACAAAATCGTAAACAACAATTACATATCAGAGATTGTTTCGTTGTAAAGTTTTTGTACAAATTCATTTAATCTTATGGCATGTACAAATTATTTAAATCGAATGCTATGCACAATGCCCCAAAATATGAAGGACCATTCGTTAAGAGGACAATAGATTTAAATTATGCGATTTTCATGATCATTTACGATTTATTAAAAGACCGTTAGCAATAAATCATGCGGGTTCAATATGGCGACGCAATATTATAGACACACTTTTATCAATTCTGCCCACTGGCCCGTGGAGACACGCACCGCTGACTTCGTCCTATATTGTCTGGGCTGGATAATCGTTAAGATAACTTGATGATTCGCTCGACTTGGCTCTTAGAACAATTAACATGTGCGTGGAATGTGCACAGTAGAAAAACCCTTTCTGATTAGTCTATTTTTAGATCAGATTTTGTTTCAAGATTTATATTTCCTTTCAAAAAATAAGAGGCCAATATATTTTGTGAATAACTAACATACTCGTTATAAGAGAAACGGCATATTTTGTGTCTTTATATTAAAATTACTTTTAAAATCTCCTAAACTTCCTATTCAAAGGAATATTGGGGAACAAAAGTACAATAAAACAAAACAACAGTTTGGGCAACTTTTTCGCTTCCCTTCCCTTTAATCACGTCACGATCCTAAAGGAAATCAAAACGTTCATTAAAGTTACGCCTTACGTTCTTTCGGCCTTTCAATATTACAGTTTAATTTTACAACTATTCAGTATTATTCGAGTTTTTGACGTCCAAAAGCGTGTTGGGTTGATGACATTATCAAAGTCGCTGGGCACACCTGGATGCAAAAGGCACCGGACAGGGGAGGCATTCAAAGGTTGAAGGAGGCTTATATTCAGCAGGGCTGCTGTGATGATGATAACGATGAGTATTACTGGAAGACAGTACCTATGTATATCTGAACTGTACCTATGGATGTGTCACCAATTAGCGAAGCGTAAACATTCGATTATCTTGCTAAGGCGCTATGCAGACAGCTGTTAAAGGTTTTTCTTACTATAGTGTCTAAGTCTCACACTGGGGGGGAATTAAGGAACGCGACACCTGTCGTCAAAACATCATAATATAGTTTTTGAGCAGCTTTGGATAAACTTCAATGTTGCCCCTATAGGAGCTACCGACGACGCTAAAGTCCGAAGGCTCTAGGATATCCTAGAGTTTTTCGACTCCTACGTCACTTAACCTCGTGGCGAAATAGATTTGACGACCGCTGCGGCGGGCGAAGGTCCGCCTGCGACGCAGTAGTTGCGGGTTCGGTTCCCGCCTCGGGACAAATGTTTGTACGATCTGCAAATATTTGTTATGGGTGTTCTGGATGTTTTCTATGTATAATAAAAAATATCTATCTGTGTATCGTATTATATATATCAGTTATCTAGTTACCCATAACCATAACACAAGCTCTGCTTAGCTTGGGGCTAGATAATGCTGTGTGAAATGTCCAGCATTATTTATTTATTGTTTTGTTATATGTATCTCAAAGGCATTAGGAAGCACCCAGGCACAGGCGGTTTGACTTTTTCCGACACTTCCATTTCAACAATGATCGTTATATCTCAACCAGTCAACCAATTTACACAAAACCTGCCAAATTATATACCTAAACCGTCCTCATTAATCAATCACTCTATGTATAGGTGAAAACTGCAAAAAATCCGTTCAGTAGTTTTTGAGTTTATCGCGAACATACATAGACGCGACTGAGGACTTTGTTTTATAATATGTAATGATATATAACAAGTTTACTTATTATATATAGTGTAAACAGCTAGTCACCGCAATAGTGGCTCTGTCTGCATAGCGCGTACGTAAATCATCTGAGTTCTTTATTAATATAAGATAGAGTAAATCACCGTGCTAGTTTCTGTTTCAAATGTTTTAGTTTAGTTCCTCATGTTGTCTTAATTTATATTCAAGTAAATAGCTTAATGTTATTAAAATGTAATATTCAGATATTTAAGCTCGAGTGCCGTCGTAATAATCAAATAACAGTAAATTGGAATTCGTCTTATCGTTTCCCATTGTCCTTAGAGTTCGTTGTCCTGAAAACCCTCGCTCCACTTCTAATTTATTGCTTCTCGAGGTCTTAAGGTAGAGTACGCGCAAATCTTTATGAGCTCTGTGAAGTTGGCTACAACGGCTGCGCACTGAACCGTAAATAAGGCGTTGAGGGGAAAAAGCAGGGTGAGAGGGGATCTGACTGTCAAACTAGGGTTGCCAGCAATAATTTTGGCGTATTTTTATTGTTTCTAGCACTTTTTGTTATGCATTACTTTATTTTTCAATTCAATATTTATAGAATATGTAAAAACATCTTATACTCAATGACAGATTATTCAAAACCTACAGTGTTAGAAGAAATTAAACTTTTTATCTAACAAAATTAACCCAAGTTTCAAAATGAAATAATTACTATGTAGCAAATTTATTTATAATCTTGTTGGCAATACTGTCGAATGAATGCTTTTGAGTACAATGACGTAGCAAAGTCTTTGACGGTTGTTCGGTGTTCGTTTCGTTGACTTGATAGTTTATTCTTGCGATTCTGTGGAGTATTCCTTGATATTAGCTGTTTCTCTTAAAAGTTAAATATGCCTCGCGGGCGGAATAACCTACTGCGTCATCAAACATGGAAAATGGTGTTCGATGTCATACGTTTTATGAGAAAAGAAGCCGATGAATTCAACCTCAAAATGGTACTTCAGTAGACTGCAGCTGCAACGGGTGTCTATTAGCACCATAAAAAGGATTTCTAGCCGAAACCCGGGTGGGTCGCTAGTTGGTTAATATCACTTTTCTATTTGATTGTACTTGCGCAGTATTGCTTCCGTGCCTATGTTCACAGAGCTCATTTAGTTTTGCGATCACTTCTACAAGGCTTTTGTTCAATGTTCAAATATTGTCTCCTGTTTCATATCATGTTTATGAGCCACTTACATCAAGATGATATTATTTTTCTGTGTACACGAGGGGCTCTCTTCGTATTATATATTAGGGATACAAGCGTACTTACCTACTTATTAAAGACTATTTCTGGAAATTTCTAACGTAATTGTCGAAGATAGTGTAGGTTGATGTCGCAGAAGACAGAATTATTTATTTCTCTAATTCATGTTTTGTCTGAAATTCTGTTGGCGTTGATATTAAATGAAAGTAAAGTTGTGGTGTGGCGAAATATTTCTGTCTTCGCGTCAAAATGTCATCGACTATTATTTATTTTTATTTATTCACGACAACAAACAATTATACTCAAGTGTTACTATACTACTTACTCTAAGTATAATCATCAATAAAATATGTACCTACCAATTACAATACATAACTAATACTGCTTATCCCTGGTTTAAGATAGAGTTTTTATCTAGAATTCAAAGAATTGTGCTGATAAAACCAATAAGGAGTAGGCGGTTATGTGAATCTCGTAGGCGTTCAGCTTTGTGTTCAGTAAAACGGAAAATTGGCGTGCCATATAATAGTCTGGTACAATTTTCATCTAAAACCATTTCTGTAATCGAGGAGAGGCAGGTGGGACGTAATAACAGAATTATGCGAAGTACTTTTGTCATATTACTCGAACAACAGCCTGGAGGTTTCATGATCGATGTTTTGTAATGGGACCTGTTTTGTTTATTAGTTACGCCGATGTTTGTTCACGCTAAGCTCGTTTCTCATGTCATTTATCGAATGAAATTCCCTTCAGCAAATTTACATTAAGCGTGTTATTTTTTCTCGACCTTCGTTACCCTTAAAACGTTCACGGTTGTAAAATTCTTAGAAGCTGAAAGTCTCATAACTCATTCAGCGAAAGCGTTACAAAACAAGATTCGCAATTCATCATCCCTTAGCGATGTTGGCTGGAGCAAGGCTGGGTGCGGGACGTGGGGAGACGCGGCTCGCATGCGCCAAACCGTCAGCCTATCGATTAAGGGAGTCCCCCTACCTATAAAACCTACCTAGCCATACCAACTGCATCCTGGATCCAGTTCTACTTCAGTATGCAAATGGATATGCGTTACGGAAGCTAGACTCCCAGGGAATTTTGCAATTTGCTCTACATAAAATATCTGAAAGTTGATTGCAGATGAAACTCTCTTTCGTAATTACGGGTAAGCTCTCGCATGATTGTTGTCTTCGATGTTGGGTCTGCGCCCGCAGTCTGCATGTCGCCGTTTCTGTAACTGTGCCGCCTATATTCTATCCGTCTACAACCGAGTTTAACTAAAGGGGTCCTCGTCGTCCTGGCGTGGAAGAGATCGCCTCTAAGCGAACTGGTCGCACGTTGTTCTTTTTTCATTTATTTTTCTTAAATTTTTGGTGTTTGTACAAAAATACTGTATGGCATTGTAGCTCTGTTGAGTCAACTCAAAATTTCAATAAAAATCTGCTTTTTTTTCTAATATTTCGGTAATTTTCAATTTACTGTAGCACATAACAGTGGCGTAATTTCCATTCCCACCTTCTAAATGAAATTGACCTTGACTCGAGACACCTTCCGAAACAGTTGTCTGTGACATCACGTTTCGTGGCTTACGCCGTTCTGTCCGGTGTATTTTGGCTTTTACGGCCATGTGCTGTAGTTTCAAGTGGCGGCGTTGCTTTTGTGTCAAATCCACTTTATATTATGTTAGTTTATTTGCTAATGTTCGTGTTCGTAATCTTCAGCTACAAACTGCACGCTAAATTTCAGTTTTGTTTACAAAAACTACATTATCTATGGTTAAATACAAAGTGCCAAACACTGGCACCTTGTGCTATCTGAGGAAATGCAAACGGCACTATATATATTCTTCACATCATGTTGGCATTATCCAACATCAAAATTCTATAAGCAATTTGAAACTGTTAAGCTATGCACTATTTAAACGTCCAAGCGGGAGATCTCGTTATCTATTTACGTCGGCAAATCGCCCTCTAACTGTATTCAAATTTGCTTTATTGCGTCTGACGGTGTGGTATAAGTCTGTGTCTCTCGTCTCCAAACATGACGCCATTGCAGGTCAAGTCATTGTTGGGTACATATGGTTATTATGTTGCAACACTTAGACATAATATTACAACTAACTGAACTTCTGCATCACCTACTGTTTTGGTGATTCATGCTTAAACACTTCGCCCCGCTACGGGTTTCCGTGTCAGTACATGTGTACAATACACATTTCCCATCCATGGTTTAATCAATGAGTGACGTTTAACCCGTAAATGGTTTTTTATATCATTAATCTCTGAATTGTTGCGTCAAACCCCTTCTCAAGGTCATAAGCAGTAGAACAAAATTCGCTCTCATCTTGGACTACTAACAATCTGTAATCATTTACATTCTATCGGCCAGCGAAGGGTGAAATGCTTGCCTTGCAAAATACCGCCCCCAGAGATTCAAAGCTTTAGGAGTCTGCACGATCTGTATAAGTAAAAAAATTTTGCACTTTATAAAAATTACATACTACGCGATATCATTCAAGTCTGTGCATCCAAGCGTTTTTTTTTACATGATTGGGTTAAATATTTTCCACGTTGACGTGGTGTAAAGTAAGTGAACCTTATCGGTTAGCCAACATTCTGTTTGACGTAGCTAGGTACGACAATCACACCATGGCTATAATTATGATAATGTTTACCGGTTGAACGATAACAAGCTTATCTGATGAACGGAAGCTGCTGGCACTGCCATCGATGTGGCCCATTGTCTGAGAGCCTGTTTATGTGGTACCTATTGTGTGCCCTTCAATGAATGCCCTTGTTTTATTTACAACTAGCTGTGTACGCAGCTTCGCCTGCTTGGGTTTCATGGGTTTGGTATAATTTTAGTGGATACCTAATTATTTTTTCCACAATAAAGTAGCTTAAGTTAATAGCTATAACATCAGTTATCTGCCAGTGAAATTCTCGTCAAAATAAGTCTAGACGTTTCGGAGATAAGCCGGAATAAACTGCCAGTAATATAGACAACAATTCGAAAAATTTACTTATTGTTTTCTGTGTATACTTTAATGTGCAATTAATGAAATGCTGCTGACATCACAAACAGACACTTCTTTTTTATTTATTTGTATAGAGAAGATCTGCTAACTCTGCTCCACAGGCGCTGTACGCAGATTAAAAGTAGTCTATTATTGATTCGGATTATGTTCTACATGTACATACATGTATGCCTTTAAGCTTTATACTGGTCAGTAGTTTTAGGGGTCTTATTTAACAAACATCTTCACAAACTATCGCCTTTTATATGAGATGGGATCTATTCTACTAACTACTCTTCATAATCTCTCTCGTTCTGATCTTCTATCCTATACATTATGCCCTGACTGATTGATGATGCTGACATTGAAAATGCATATGATCCTCATTGGTTTTAAAACTATTCAATAATTATTTTTATTTATCGGCCGTCCTTGTTATTTAGTATTAATTATCTACCTAATCTAATATCATAATTTGTTAATTCATGCAATTGTGATTTACGTAATTATTATCGCTATACGAGTACAACTGCAGCCCAAACGTGACTTACTATTGATCGTTACGAGTTGATAGTGCGTGAATTGTCTCAGTTGGCATTAACACATCAGTCATTCGTCCACTGCTGAAGAGGCTACCCCCAAAGCGGGTTTTGCCATTTTAATCACCACGCTTGGCAGGTGGTTTGGGGATCGCAGTGTAGGTGTTAAAATACACGGAAGGAAGCTGCTGGCCTTTGGCAGATTTCCATAAGACATCCACGTATATTTCTATTTTCTTGGTGTGTAATAAAGTGTTATGTTATCCAAGGGTAACACTATATGACCCGCGACTTATGTCATCAACGGGCTGAGATGGAGGGATCGGTTCTTACGCCGTGATCGCTATCGCCATCAGCATAAACTTGATATTTTATTTATTACCTTCAAGAATAAATTGTAAGGGCTATTTATACCATACCAACCTTGTGTACCAAAATAGCAAAACTTAATAAACTCTTGAAATAACCTTCTGAAGTTCCTTCCTCAAACTTTCTACTTTTCCAGTAAACTTAAAATCCTGGAACATATAGTAAAGATCGTAAACAGCAGACCTTCGTATTCTGGTATTTATTCTACGATCCGTATGCCTATATAGCATGGTGATCGCGTACATAAATGAAGGTGTCATCTTACAATAGTATACGTTGCAATGCGTGCGACCCGCATCTGATATCTGCACTTGTTGGGCTGGAATGTAGTTTGTATACTGTCGAAAAAATCTGTCTAATCTACAGGAAAGACAAAGTCAATCTACCGGCTAGGCTGCGGCGTAAGAAACATGCCCTAAATGCGCTCGTACCTTTAGAAACAAGCTTGGGTACGCAAGGCACGAAAGAATGCCCAAAAGGGTAGATAACCAACACCCTGATGATTAACGCCCTAAAAGTTAAAACGCCTGACCAGAAACACAGTCGCCGCCGTAGCCGAAACCGGCTTGGACAGCATCAAGAATCAACCCCTCGTGGATGTCTTAAGAGCAGATAAGGTAAACTACCAGAGGAAGGGTAGCTTTCTACTATGCATTTTAACACGCCTACTGCGATCACCAATCCGCCTGCATAGCGTGGTAATTCAGCAGTGAACGTAACAGTATAGTGTAGTAGGTAGGTTGATAAAGTAAAGTAAGTAAATCGAATTAAACGCACGCGCACTGTATCCTATTCATTGATATACAGGCTGGTCGGTAGCTGGGTGCAAAGCTTCAAGGACAAACCAGAGTAGACCATTTAGAACTATTTGAGCCATGCCATGGTTGTCGAAGACGAAGTCTCACCATTGATTTTCTACGAACTATTTTGGGAAGAAAACTCAACAATAAGTGTTTTTATTTTATCATAAAAGAGTAATGTGTAATAATAAGCAATATAACAAGTCTTAGCTCTCGTCGCTTCGCTCGTTAGCTTCGTCTGAGACAACTATGCTTCCAAATGGCTCTGGCTTGTCCTTGAAGCTTTGCAGCTACCAATCACCTGTATAGGAACATATCACTCAGTGATCCTATTACTTCACATCTTGGAGTTCTCTCAACTTGAAGAACAGCCAAAACTTTCGCAGTTCGACGACGAAGCGAAGCCATTTATAATTTGCCTGTAAAAGTTTATTATTCATACTTGGTATAACACCGTTTCTATTGACAAAATTTTACAGTGTAATGAAAATGAATTCCTCCAACACCGTTCACGTAAAATATCTTTAACACTTTCAGTGCTCACGACGAACATAGACGTGTTTCGCTGCTGTAGATCTGGCGCGCGCCTCTGCTGTAGATCTAGCACGCGCCTCTTGGTCGTACCGCAGACTGGACAGTGAATCAGTTAAACACTCACACACACCACACAAAGAACGTAAACCTACATGTCTCTGAATGTCTCTTGCCTCGATTGTTTTGAATACTTGTAATAGCGTAAGTACACATGACACGGGATGCAAACATTGCAAATAGTTGGTGGCCGGTTTCCTGTTATTGTTGGACTGTACGTTGGTGTAGGTTTTGTAAATTGATCGCGAATGTAGGGCAATGATACTGGGTTTTGTTTGGCATTGTTTCCGCGTGCAGCATGGAAACGATCACGAAGTGAACAATCTAAACTATTCGTGATCATTTCCGTCTTTCTGTCTACACTGTAGAAATAATAATCTTTCTAGATCATTATTTCGTCACAATTAAAGAACGATGAAGTGATGACTTAGAAATCCGAGACGTGGTCGCTCACTATAGGCCTTGTGTATAAGCTCACCCAACGAGCTATGGAGAAAGCTATGCTCGGAGTTTCTCTATGCGATAGGGTCCGGAATACGAAAATCCGTAGAAGAACCAAAGTTACCGACATAGCTCTCAGAATTAGCAGGCTGAAGTGGCCATACAGCTTGTAGAACCGACAGCCGATAACCGTTGGGGTGTAAATGTTCTCGAGTGGCGACCGCGATGCAATGCGAAACGGAGTGTGGGAAGACTTCCACTTGATGGACCGACGACATCGTAGCGGTCGCAGGGAGTCGTTGGATGGAGGCGGCTTAGGACCGCTATTCGTGGCGTCGTTTGGGGGAGGCCTATGTTCAGCAGTGGACGTATACGGGCTGATGATGATGATGATGAATTATAGAACAGGTGTTCTGTGTTCTGATTGACATAACAGCGTAAGTGATTCCGTAGCACTGGATAAAGAGTCAAAAAGACTTTTCTTTAAGGTACTTATCGTGAATGTTTATTTATTGGTTATTTATAAATGACTGTGAGAATTGCCATTTTAAAAGATCTTAAAGTCGACTTGTTAACCCCTAAAAAAAGTTATATTATCGGCTGTATATATGTTTTTTATGTTATGTTTCTCGATTTATCCGTTAATTATGGGACCGATTTCGAAAATATTGTATAGAGATTGATGCCGAGATGGTTCCATAACATTTGTATTCCCGAGGGTTTACCAATTTTTAAATATTTGTGAGTATTTAACCCGCAAACTTAAAAAGGAGGATTCGAAGTCCGTTTATATTTTTACAAAACAATCTAAAATGTGTGAATCAAACAATGAGATTTTACAAATAGAGACGTTATACTCATTATAAAGAAATAAAAACGTGGCAATATTTTACTATAGCTACCTACATAGGACCTACGGAACTTATTTCGACAGCCTATGACATCGCATAGGCTAGCAGCTAGAGTGAACTGGGGTAAAAATGGACCTAGCATGCAGCATGAACAAAATAAACATGTCCTTAAAAATTTGCGAAAAAAAAACATCGTGACGTACTTTTCACTTTCCACAAAGTGTTGAGAAGAAATTGTTGAGTATGTTGTTGGGATCCATTCATCTTCTTGTCTACCTCTGTTCTTGTCTCACACACAAGAACATAGGTAGAGCGACTTACGCCCCGGACCGGCACAAGGTCGCGAACAAAATACTCAGCCCGACTGGGATAGACTGAGTATTCTGTGGTAATAGCCCGGCTACACGCTCAAATATTTGTGCATGCTTGATTGCACAAACCAGTGTAGCGATACTTCCTACATCCTAATCTGTATTTTGTATTTTGTTCGCACTCCGAAAGGCATGTTCGCGTCGCAGCCGGACGCAGGGCGGACTGAGTTAACTCAAGCTAATTAGCTTGAGTTTATATTGCCACGCAGACCTCGGTAAAACAAATATGTGTGTGTTCTGACAATGGGTTAAAATCTGAAGGAAACTTTGGTTCAGTTTTCTTAAATGTTCTTTACTTAGACTCAGATTAGTTAAACATTGATGGGAAACTTTATTTGGTTCATATTAAATCTGTGTTTCGCAAATTCACAAGAGACTTGATATTTTTTATAATATACCTACTTACCGTCTGCAGTGAAAACGCGACGATGCGCACACTGCTTTCGGGGGATACCGAAATGTACATGGAGAAAGTATAATTATTAATAATATACTTTCTTGATTGGTATGTAATCAATGGACGGCCTTCGGCCAGGTGGGATGACGACCTGCGAAAGACGTGCAGGCAGGCGGATGCTGGATGCTGCAAGCTGAAGAGAGGGCGCTATGCCGGTCATTAGGGGAGGCTGATGATGATGATGAGGTAATCAATAACGTGATAATAATCACAATGGATAACTCGGCAGCAAATAAACGGCTTATTAAATCGCAAATTAAATTTACCAATTAAATTGCATTCTTACTCCATTTATTCAATATAAATATCGCTCAGAATCGTTGATATTTATTTCCGGGGTAGAACCCTCGTGCAACAAAACAAATTTCCTGAATTTATGAGCAAACTACAACGAATTGCGAATTCATGAGCCAGCGTAAGGCAAACTAACAAAGCTTTATAGCATCTCCTCTACTTGCTAATGGAAGTAATGTATTACCCCCATTAACTCTGCAACGACGCATTGTAAAGCGGCCCAAATAAACTACATACTCGTATTTACTAAATAAAGTGTTATTTTATTCTACAGACGGTAACACAGTCCGGATTGCGCATTGCGGCTGTCATATACAGAAAGCTTGCGTTCTCTGAAGTAGTCAGGTACATAGGTGCTATGCAGTATGTACGAAGTTTCTGTGCTAGGTGTTTAGAAGGACGAGAATGCATGAAAATCTTGTTTTTGTTGTTCAAGTTTTCTTATCTGAAAGATAACTTACTTTTCTTCTCATATAAATCATTGGAAAACTCATCCCACGTAAGGCCTTTGAGGACGAAAGTACCTACAGAATAAAGAGCTTCTATTTACTTATTCCGTTCAGATGCTAACAACGTAAGTGCTTCTGAACTTTGACATTTATTTTAAAAGCATCGAAGAATACCAAATGGAATGTAAATCATGTTTCCATCTTCTATTTACATAGGATGGAGATATGAATCCAATGCGTCCTTCGCGGTGAATCGACACTAGCAGCAAATTACAATTCAAGTATAATACCTAGCAAAAGCCTACTTCTTCCATTTCTCACTCCTTTTATAGCTTGTCGTTTCCAGTCTTCTCGTCCGTTTGTCCTTCCATCTTCGCCTGGGCCATCGACGCTATCTATCTTCGTGCATCTGGAACCCAGTTACCTAGTTTTAGGTACATGATAGCGATGTAAGGGATTCCGATATTTATATATATATGCAGTTACTTTTGACGAGTTTTACCGAGGGCAAATTGTGTACTTAGAATAAATTCATGCCAAGTCCAAGGCACTTCGTAAAGAAGTTATCAACGCAAAGATTTATAACTCTGAATGTGACGAGCGTGTAAAATCGCAAGTGATTGCTGGCGATAACCGTGACCGCAAGCTTTGTAGACTTGATATCACACAGGGTTCTGTAAACTTATTACCTACGTAGAACCAACGTTAGAAAACGTAAATCGTACGTACGGGCTTCGAAATAGAACAAAATAGGGATTCGTTTGAAGTTTTGTAGGTCCTGTTGGAAAACCGCCAGTTTGTATTTGACATCGTCATTTTCTTATCTGTGAATACAGTTGTCTATGCCACACTCTGTGTAGTTAGTTGCTCTATGAAAATATGTTCTGTTTCCGATAGACTAAGAAAGGACTTCCGATTTGCTTCTTTAAACTGTACACGTGTTATTGGAGAAACAAATTTTATTTACGTTAAATTCAGTGGTTTCTCGTCAATATCACTCCCAAATAGGCCACCGTAACAGGTCCTACTCGGAATTATTTAGCTTTGCTATAGAAACTTTCTATTTTCTATTCTGTATATATTTTAGGAATCCTATCTGTAATAATTTCAATGAAAATGATGTACTTAAATATGTTATTAACATTCAATTAGTTTGTGTGTGCATTTAGAATACCTACGAAGTTTATATTTCTTCTTTCTGTCGTGCACTGAAGGTGCTGCTTATACAAACCTGAACTAAGATTAGATTTATAGATTTATCTACACAAACTAGGTATAACATCATAATTCATAACATACTCTCAAGTGTGATACAACGCCAGACTAAACTAAACCCGCTGGCTCCAAATAACACTACACACTTTCAAGTTATGACATAATTATTATGGCGAAGCTCGACCCGACCGTCTACCCTGGATGTTTATTCTTCGTATATGTGTGTAACACGAGGTTGTGTGTAACACGAAGTTGAGACCAATCACATCGCATATCTCAAGGCCGCGCGCGAATTGCACGCATGTGTAAGTTTGTTTTGCTTTTTACTGGCGTCGCTCGTGTCGTGGGCTTTTACTGAACTTACTTATGGAGGTTTTGCGTTGAAGGACTGTGTTTATAATACTATTATAATGGCCTGTCTACGTTGATCTTGCTGGGCCTGAAAATAAACGCATTTTAGATTCTAGCTGCAACGCAACAAAGTTCATTTCAACTTGTACCTCTCCGTCAGATAGCTACAGGCTAGGTGTCCTCTCCGTCAGACAGAGAGGTAATAGCTGTCTTTCTGAATCGACACAAAAAGTCGTAGAGGGCATCTCTTTCTCCACAATGCAAATTCAGCGAGAATAAAACTCAGCTAGCTGACGCGCTAACCGATGTCAAACCACTATAACTAACTTATCGCCCGATTCTAATTGATATTGCTTACATGTATGTACACTTTGTTTAAGGTTCATTCATAAGGGTTGATGTAAAGTTTCCGAGACCTTCGCTTTCCAACCTAAACGAGTAAAAGTGAATCCGGCAGAGTTATTTCTAGACTTGACAAGTTTACACGTACTTTATCTACGTGTTTGGATTCAAAGTTGTTCAACCTTGATACCGAAGTATTAGGTAGTCGTCGTAGCACGACGAAAACATGGAATTTGCAATGCGATAGCAAATTTAAACATTACAATACAAGCATTGCTGACGTCATACGGTGTTTTAAAAACAATATTAATCATTGTTACTGTTTGTTCTCACGCTTACCGGCTTCTGTTCGAAGTTTTGGTTAAATTTATGAGCTGGCTTTGTTATAATGTGACTGAGAGCGAAATACTAGTCGTACGCAATAACATCTTTAATTACACAGTTTAAATACCTAACATAAAGCATGTCTAGTAGTTACACATGTTTTATTGTAAAATTTCCCAAAAAGATTGCGAAATTTCTTATTATCATAAAATGAGACGGCATATAGAGTAAGTGCTGGAGACGTAAAAACTCGCGAATGGATTCCTTAGTGCGCGTACTTCCGACAATAGTGTCAATATTCAGTTGTTGCCAAAACTAAACTAATCTGACTGCACTAAAAATGATGCCATCCTTTTTATTTCGGTGGTTATGAAAGGGACGGCAACAATTTTGGTGCTGTCAAATTACTAGTCGAGCATTTTCGTGCGCCGCACATACCATTGCGCTATACGCCTTCACTAAAGTCCTGTAAATTTGACAATAATAGTCTCTGCATCCGATAATCTCTTCAGATGCAGTGACTAGTGTAATTATGGTCAAACTTGACTTAAGGTAAGTTTGTTTAATCTTCAAATATCTCTCTTGTTACAGAGACATCAGTACAGTGCGAGGAGAGTAGACGTTGCGCTGCGAACAGGAGGCCGGCCCATTGCCGTCGAGCGTGCATGACGCTGAACACATCTAGAAACACTGCCCGCAGGTAAATTACACACCAGCGACACAATTATCGCGAACCATGACGGAAGTGACTTGCGCTTATCCCGTTTGAAAAATGTTGCTCCTTTATTTTGAGCGTAAACTCAGCATCGTTTTGCTATGAAATATTACAACTTATGAAACACGCCACGCCTAAACTCTTACCCCCTTATTAATAATGGTCTGCTAATTTAAAACAGCTGCTAAGCAGTGTTATTTCTCACTCTGACTTATATCAATAGAAGAACACAGAGCGAGAATTAGCAATGCTTTAAGTTAGCAGACCATAATGAATAAGGGGGTTAAACTTTAAGGTTATCAACCCAGCGTGGCTAGCTAGCACGGGCTTAAATCTACCCTATGGTAGTCTAATACTTGAGGAGACAGTTTTCTTCGAAAGTTCGTTCTTTGCGTCATCATTACCCACAAGATAAAACGTGCCATTATCGCTAAAAACCTCATAAAACGAAACGTTTATTGATCACACCAATGTCATACTTGTATTTGTCAATATCAATGTTCTGAAGGGTAATTTCCATCGTAAAATTTTTTTTTTCTTGTACAAAATAAGTTCATATATATTTTCAAATATTTTTTGTGAAATACTGTCACCGGCAACTGCGGCAGATAAATATATTGGACCCTCTGGCATTATCAGCATTTATGCAATAATAACGGAGAAAATTTGGTTTTGGTGCAAACGAACAAATTATGTACGAAATTTCTGCTGGGGTGCCTTGGATACAACTCCCTTAGTACACGGAGGGCATATGATCAAATGATTACCTTCTGCAAGATTGCACGTTGCACCATTGATGCCATTGACTTGCACAATGAGCTGCTTCAGCTCTATGTCCCGAATAACTACATTCGGGGCAGGAGCCACCGACTTTTAGCGACACCCTCGTGCCGAACCGTAGCACGTGCCAACTCCCCGTTGCCTCGCGCTCTGAACTCTCTCAACAAGCTAGTAGCTAACTGTCCACATGTAGACATATTTGATGATGCATGGAAAGACTTCGTTAGTGAATGTATGCGATTTTGTGAGATTGACGGATGATAATATATGATATGACATTATTTATTGTACCTACTATTGTTGAATACTTATTTTAAATTTTAAATTGTATTATTTTATATTGAATTCATTTAATTTTAATTTGCATTGACTTAATCTAGATTTCATTGGACTTTATGCGATATTTGTATTTTTATTGTATTACTTAATTTTAATTAGTTAGTGTAAGTGGTTTTTTTTATAATCGTTCTAATTAAATAAATTGAAATTGAATTGAATTGAATTGAAATGTTGCATTTGCCCATGAAGGAAGAAGATAATCCTTTATTCCAAAAAAAACACTCATTGGGTACATTATTAAACATATACTAAGGCATTGAAATCGGGTCCTGTCCGGCGTCCGGTTTAACGCGATTTCTTTAACCAAGAAAGAACTTGTCCAGGTCTCGGGTGGTGTAGAAATTTTGCTATTCTCAAATGTGAAGAAAAATCTAAATATATCCCCATGTTTGCATCAGTAGACTCATCTCTAGGGTAGAATAGAAAATATTTCTACCCGCTCATTCTTCCAAATGCCCCGAACCCCGCGTGTTCCTGAACGAAGAAAACATTCTACACGCTACACCTAAATGTAATTATTTTTACATTTTTAATCTATTCTACCCTAGACAAGTGACCCCGTGCTAGCCCCGCTGAAGCACTTATTTCCACCTCAAATCCAGTAAATCTTCATAAAAGATATTAAATAGATTTACAGTACAGAAACCAAAAACGCAGGTTTCTATTCCTAGATTTACCACTCGTCGCTTATTCCTATCACTCGAAAAGCAATTATTGTCTGAGATGTTACAGATCGAACTTGCATGATGGTATTCCGATATCTTTCCTGAACATCGCCTCTCGTCTAAAGGCAGTTATGAGAAGATGATAATGGTAAAAGGCCATTTTGGTGCGTGTGGCGTTACGTGCGAAGTAGCTACTGTAGCGTAAGCGGTCCTGGATTGTATAATAGAGTAATCTTAGATCTAGCTCTGCTACACCGTTTGTCACACATCCTTTTGCACACATTCCTAGCTCTCGTTTCTTCCATACATTCTTCGCTTTTTGTATACAGAGGCCTAAGTTCAATAACCCTCCAATCAGCATAAATAGTTTAGCCCAAATCCAGGTTCAAATTCATTCAGACAAAAAGAACATGCTTACCGCCCAGCCACTACTAATCTCGCACATTTCTGGGAAAAACGCACGTAAATGAGCGTTAAAGATTCGGAATACCGTACATCGCTCGGGTGCTCGATGGCCGCCCACGTGTGACTACCGTTGTGTTGCAGAACATCAAAATTTTGCAGTAACAGGCATCGGAAGCTGCTACCTCTGCGGCAGACGTGACTGGTGAGCGGCGCGGGAGAAGCTCGCCCGCATGACGCGCTAACGCATACCCGCACAGCTGTGAGCGCTCGAGAGACACGAGGCCGAGGTAATTATCCCCTGAGGAGGATACCATGAGTGAGGATGGCCTGTACTGGACCATTTTTGTTGAAATAAATAAATAATGCTGGACAATTTACACAGCATCATCTAGCCCCAAGCTAAGCAGAGCTTGTGTTGTGGGTACTAGATGACTGATATACTCAATATAGACTACATAGATAGGTATTTTTTATTATACATAGAAAACATCCAGAACACCCTGAACAAGTATAATACTATTATAGCATCTTATAATCTGATATGACTACTATCGCATACATTGCTGTTATACGCTTCAAAGACACTCCGCCGAGGTCATATTCCGTATATTTGAGGATGGCGTGTTACACAACCCTTGGTTAATTTATAGAAAAATTTTGACCCCTGAAATGGCTTGAGTAATCTACTCTATTTTGCTGAGAATTCGAGTTTTTTAGTAAATGGATGTTGGAGTATTTTTATAGTGGATAGACCTTCGTTTGACTACAATCTCAGCTGATGGAAAATGATTGATGATGTGGCCGACGATGTATCACGAAGTTCTAGAAGGCACCTATTCACTCTTATAATTAAACACAACTGTCTAGCCAAAAACATAACCAGATAAAGTTGTTCCCTATCTGGTTTGAAATTTTTAACTGTTATGTGTTCTGTTTCAGATTCTATGTAAAAATTAGTGAAAATTGGATATATCAAGAGATCAAGTCATAGTTAGTTTAGTTTAGTTGTACATAGTTATAACCCGCCAACATGGGTACTCTGAACGTCAACCGAAATGTCGCCGACGCGTTCTATCGGTACAAGGTGAGATATCTTTTATTTTATCCATTAGAAAAAATACAACAAGAAACAAAGCATATTTAGAGTAAAAAACTTTGATGTTTCGGCGCAGCCGTCGGAATTAATGAAATCTTATTCTAATCTAAATACTTGAATCCGCATGAGAAAAAAATGATTGACTGGATTTTTTCTTATAACTTCTATAAATATTCAAAAGTCTTATCTAATTATTTGCATTTATAATACAACACACACACACATAAATTTTTACATGCAAGTATATAGTTGCATTAAAATAGAAGTTCTCACATGTGCATACGTCTATAGTCTAAGACGGGACAATAATTCATTATTATGTTTGTAGATGCCGAGGATCTGCGCGAAGGTGGAAGGCAAAGGCAACGGCATCAAGACCGTCATCGTCAACATGCCTGAAGTGGCCAAGGCTCTGGGAAGACCCGCTACTTGTGAGTTTATCTCATCAGAAGCTTGTCACTGCAGCTTTTCCCATATTTTTTTATCTCTACGGCTTTATCAAATCATGTAAAATTCATTCGTGAAAGTACTATGACCCATACTTTACATCATGAGAGGGCAGTCCCTCTGCTAGTCCCTGATCAACCCTATTCCTAAAGGAGCTTAGCAGGACTTTCTTGAGACTTTTTAGACCTCTGTCTCTGTTTGTCTGACCTCTCGCTATGGCCACTCGGTTCTAGATTGTATTGTCTGCTGGATATAGGCGTCCCCATTCACATACAAAGGTCCATTGCCGAAAATGTCTCCCCCTACAAGGGTGGTTTTGTTTGCCATAATCACTATGCTTAGCATGCGGATTGGTGATCGCTAGAGGTGTTTAAAATACACAGAATAAATGTTTAATGTAATGTTGGACAATCCACACAGCATCTGAAAAGTGCAGTAACTAGCATTTTTGGCTTGGGGCTAGATGATGGATGATGCCCAAGCCAAAAATGCTAGTTACTGCACTTTTCATAAGGAGGGCAGGGCTCGTGTAGCGGGTATAGACCTTAACCACAGATTATATAATACTATACCCTCCACTAAGTATTTGAATTTATTCTGTTCCTCAGATCCGACCAAGTACTTCGGATGCGAGCTGGGCGCGCAGACTCAGTTCGATTTCAAGAACGAACGCTTCATCGTCAACGGCAGCCACGACTCTGCCAAGCTGCAAGATCTGTTAGACGGGTGAGTTAACCTCTCTATCTATACTGTACTATGTTTGTTAACAACTCTCAACAAATAAATTCAAATTTTGCGTGGTGTTTGGAAAAATATATTATAATGTGAGACTAACGAACAAAATAGGTTTTTATATAATATACAGATATATAATATACATCAATAAAGATATACATCCAATCCTTTTATCTCCGCAGATTTATCCGCAAGTTCGTGCTATGCCCTGAATGCGACAACCCCGAGACCGAGCTGATCGTCTCCACCAAACGGAACACCATCTCTCAGGGCTGCAAGGCGTGCGGCTACCACGGCGTGCTCGATTTCAACCACAAACTGAACACCTTTATACTCAAGAACCCGCCCTCCCATGAAAATACAGGACAGGTAATTAACGCGCCTTATGTTACTGCTATACGCCAGCCATTCTCAATTATACTATGTTTGTAAACAACTCAACATAAAAAACCCAATTCTCTTTATGATGTGGTGTTTTAAAAAATATTGTCTGCGTTATGCATTGTAGGAAAGAGCTCAAATTGACAAGTAGTGTAAATTCTTATATAAAAACGACAAAAAGAAAGTTATTTTTAGGTTAACTATGGGGGCAATTTTATATACATTGTCTGTTCAGGGCAGGTAGCTTTACCGCACAGGAATACCATAAACCTTTACAGCGGCGACACAATCTCGTTGTGAATCGTCATTTTCAAATATTATTTTAAAACAACACTAGTTGACCCACCAAACGTTGTTTTGCCTTCAACCCTTATCACTTAGGGGTATGGAAAATAGATAGTAGCCGATTCTCAGACCTACTGAATACGCATATAAAGTTTGGTAAAAATCGGTAAAGCCGTTTCGGAGGAGTACGGTAACTAACATTGTGACATGGAAATTTTATAAATAAGATAATGACAACATATTAAAACTCCAACTGTATGGAAAATATTGTGAAGGATCCTAAGCTAAAACGGAAGTCTCGTCTATATTCTATTATCCACTAGCCGACAGACGTTGTCCTGTGATTCAATTCAAACTGGAATCTCTTAAAACACTGATAGTTATTTCAAATGTGCTTAACAAAGAGTATGTATAAACGCTGGGGCTAAGGTTATATTAAAAAAGTTGATAATAAAGGTAGCCGTTAAATTTTCTAAATTTCTGCGCGATTTTAAAAAAAGAAATTAAACGTAAGACCCTACAAATTATTAGAAAACATTTTTTAAAAAAGATATGAAATCGGTAAAGCCGTTCTCAAGTTATAGCGTGACCAGGAGAAATAGGTGTTCATTTTTATATATATAAATATGTATATACATAAATATTATTATCTAAATGATTGCCGCCACGACATCTATTCACTCACTGCACTACAATGAAATACACCAATGATAATGCATTGCAATTGCAAACCTGTTGGTATATAATTCGACAAATTACAGATGTTACAAGTCTATCTTCACTCTTTCAGGGCACCTCTGTAACTGAAGGCAACCGCGGCAAGCGCTCCAAACGCTCCGGCCCCGGCGCCGGCGACAAGCCAGCCAACGGCAACCACGACGGTAGTGACGATGCTAAGAACGTACGTAAAATGTTACTGCTGTTATTGCACCGGTTGCGCCAGTCTGTGGCGCAGTCGGGAGGATTATTTATTAATGTATGAAACATGTATAATTACAATAATATTTAGAGAACCACACAGGAAAACAAACTTTTTGAGCCACAAAACTGTCCCTGTATGCGCAATTACTACTCTGCACGAGTAAGTGGTGTTATTTCAACCAACGCCGGTCTTCCAACTTCCGATTACTTTTATTCAACCTGCTTCACCCAGAGAATAATCATCCTGAGTTATCTCAAACTCCATTCCTACGTTATTGCAGAAGTAATTATTTTGTTTATAATGCGTAGGAGAGTGAGCCAGTGACGCCTACAGCGCCGCACGCGCGCAGCAAGCCGAAAGCACCGCCGAAAGACGCCGATGACGACGATGACGGCAACTGGACCGTCGACGTCAGCGAGGCTGCCGTCAAGGCTCGCATGCAAGGTACGAACCACAGTAGTTTTCGTACAAATTGCTATTCGTTTTGAGTCATGTATGTAGATGTTCCTTCGTTTTCGAATTCAAATTAATATCTTTTTGCTACAAATGTGACATCATGCGTTGTTGAAGTTTGTGTTTTAGTTTTTAGTGCTAACTTTGCTGTTACCATGTTATTTTCTGTTATCGTAATCAGTTTTTTTAAGTTTTCATTCATACGTCTTTGTTAACATAAAATATGTATCTTGGATTCTGGATCGGAGTATAGAGACTACAATCGTATTTATAAATTATAAAATATAATATAACAGGCATGCATAGTTGGCTGGATTGTAGTCTGTGATGAAAGGTGACGACCACTAATAACGTGGCACCGACATGCCACAGAGTTAAGGAAAAAATTCTAGGTCTATGGACATGCCCAACACAGAACCTAATATCTAATAATCTTTGGTCACAAAAGTCATCATCATATCCTAACCGACCTCTCAAGATCACATAATAGCAGTATTCAGTATTTGTATTTATTGCATTCATATATTCATCAGGTCTTGGTGATTAGGTGAGTAGTATGTACCCATTTAGGGTGTTGACACTATGCTGTAGATGTCCCTTGTATTTATACTTAGTTGTATACAATTTGAACTCCAGATCTGACGGATGGCGTGAAGTCAATGACCGTGTCTGAGGACAGCGAGAAGAATGAGAAGCAACGCATGGATCTGTTCTACGCGTTCGTGAAACAACGCTCCGCCTCCGGGAACGTGAACTCTGCAGAGCTGCTCAATGAAGCTGAAAGGTAAGTCATCTCATCAGCACTAATAAGTCCAATAATAACTCTCCCCTCCAGTGCTAACAAGGGGGGTTTTGCCATAATTTTTATGAGGTTTTATATTGTAATTTTATGATAATTATTTGGATGGTTCTGATGTACTTTTATTTTCTATCTAATGTTAAGTAATTATAACCATTACATACGGATCCGAGACGTGATCGCTAACTATAGGCCTCGTTCATAAGCTCACGAGTCGCTCAGTGGGCTATGGAGAGAGCTATGCTTGGTGTTTCTCTACGTGACAGAATCCGGAACACGAAATCCGTAGTCACAGACATACGTAGCTCTCAGAATTAGTAGGCTGAAGTGGCAGTGGGAGGTCATATAGCTAGTAGAACTGATAACAGCTGAGGAGTAAAGGTTCTCGAGTGGCGGCCACGATGCATTGCGAAACGGAGGGTTTGTTAGACCATCCACTCGATGGACCGACGACACCGTGGCGGTCGCAGGGAGTCGATGGATGGGAATACGCAAATAGCGGCTCAAGACCGCTATTTGTGGCGTCGTATGTGGGAGGCCTATGTCCAGCAATGGACGTGTATGGGCTGATATGATGTTGATATACCAAAATTTTAGGTAATCTTATGAAAATAATTATCGAAAATTAAATTGCAATGATAATATTAAAACTAGATACGTTATGACATTGGATAGGTACTAAAGTACACATGTATAGATAGGTGTACTTTTTTTTTTAAATCATTTATTTTGTTCATGAGGGTTTTGCCGAACATGACATGTCACCCCCGTATTTCTAAATTACAATACTTAGTGCTTATTCTACTAAAAACCATTATATGTAACAAATATTAATAAACTTAACGAAAACAGCCTGAGATTTTCCTGGAGATCTATCCTGCCTAAAAATTAAATTATACACCAACAACGAACCTATATTTACATTATATTTCTAACATTATACATACAAGCAAATGTATTCATTAACCAAGTGAAAACATAGATAACCTAACTACACTATTCAATGTGTAGGTACTCACCCACCCATCTGAATAGGGTACGTGCCTACTTTTGCGCACTACAAACTGCATAATTACCTACCTACCTAATTGGTCTCCTCTATGGAGGAGATGTATATTTTAAGCAATTTTTTGGCTTTGTCGGAAGTCGGTTCAGCCAAAAAACTGTTACACATACCTACATTACAATTAAATAACATTCCGCGCTGGGCTGCGCCCCGGACACACTCCACCAACACGTGATATACGTCTTCGACTTGATTACAATCTGAGCAGTTCGGCGAGTCCGTCAGTTTCATTAGATATTTAAATTTATTTGATGGTATATGACCTGAGCGCAGTCTTAACAGATAAACGATATGTTTCCTAATAAAAGGTAATTCTTCAAACCATGGGCAACGAGGAAGTTCGCACTGAATGGTGTTATACCAAATACCTTTGATTTTCGATCTCTCGTTAAAATGCTCCTTCCATTGTTCTCTACATATCTCTTTTACTGTATATAAAACTTCACTATGTACTGGCAAACAACTAAAAGGAATCCCGTCAGTGACGGCTTGTCGGGCGGCCAGGTCGACGACCTCGTTACCCATGATACCTACATGTGACGGTATCCACTGTAGTACTACTGATTTGTTAGAGGACCTTAATCTGCTGATGGTTTCCAGGATGTTGAAGGCAATCGGTAGTCCTCGAATATTCGAGGATATGCGAGCCAAGTGTGCAAGCGCACTCTTCGAGTCAGACAATATAACAAAATTGCTATGATCGACTGATAACGCGTAAGATAACGCCTCAGAGATTGCGATAAGTTCAGAGTGCATTGTCGAGATGATTGCTTCAATTTGAAATTTTACTCGTAATTCTGTCTGAGGATCATAAAATGCCGCTCCTGAACCTATCGATTCCTTTGAACCATCAGAGAAAATCTTGTAACATGTGCCATAGGTCTCATCTAGAACTAGATCACATTGGTTTTTTAAAACTTCCCTATTAAACATTCTTTTAGGTAACTCAACTCCTTTAATTTGTAAACATACCTGTTGTGAGAGGTCGTAATTAGTTAACCAAGTATCCATCGAATACATAAGTAGGTTTTTAGATGAATAAAAAGTAAATTGTCTAAGTTTTCTACATAAAGCTATTAGTACAGGTATTTTCTTTCTTGCCCAGTAAACATGTTCGCATTTTAATTCAAGTTGTTCTAAAACATCTATAGTAACATTGTTCGTAAAGGACTTTGCCTTTAGCCAGAATTTTGCAGCTAGATAATATCTACGTATGTATAAAGGAGGGAGACAAAGCTCACTTTCCATGACGTGTATAGGTGTAGATTTAATAAATCCGCCTATAACGCGCATTGCCTGATTTTGTACGATATCTAGTTTCTGTAGGTGACTTTTGACACTAGTATCATAAAGGAAACTACCATAGTCGAGTCTGCTTCGTATGATTGCTATATATAGTCGCCTCAAGTGTTTAGGATGAATCCCCCAGCTACCCCCAGCTAGTACCTTAAACACATTAATGAATTTAAATAGTTTCTCGCGAGTTTCGTTGATATGCTTACCCCATTTTAAACTTCTATCTAAATACATTCCTAAATACCTAACACTATCTACCTGCTGCAGACAGTTGTCGTCTACTTTTATATTTATACTTGCATTCCGTCTACCCCTGCTAAATACAATAATCTTAGATTTCCGAAAAGAAACACTAAGACCTAATTCTTTTGTTAAATTACAAAATATATCTATAGAGCTTTGAATATCGCTGACTGCCCGGCTTAAAACTTTGTCCGAGCTGTAAATAACAAAATCGTCAGCGTATTGAGAAATAAATCCTCTTTTAATAGAATGACAAATTTTAATTGTTGAAATATTAAATAAAGTCGGTGATAGCGGGTCCCCTTGGGCCAACCCTATCCCTGTTGTACGGCTTATTGTAGTATTATTATCTAGATCAATTGATAGAATTCTCTCGCGTAAAAGTTCCCACAAATATTTACAGATGGTTTTATCTACTCCTATACTGTCCATTACTGATAACAGGCTAGTTACATTTACGTAATTATATGCTCCCTCTATGTCAATAAAACAACCTATTGTTGGAATTCCTTCCGTTAGACCTATCTGTATGCGTGATATAATCCTAGATAAATTATCTAAACACGATCTCGACCTTCGAAAGCCTATCGTTTCGTCTGAGAGTAGGTTATTTTTCTCAATGTACCACTCCAGCCTACGAGTTAAAATAGTATGAAATATTTTGCAAACGCATGAGATTAAAGCTATTGGCCTGAGACCCCCCGATGAACTATTAATACTACCAGGTTTTGGTATTGGTATAATGCGCGCGTCTTTCCATTGTGTAGGCACAAAACCAAGTGTTAAGAACCGGTTATAAAGCGAGACTAGTAGATATTTACCTATGTTTGGCAGATTATAAATCATTGAGTAGGGTATGTTATCAGCGCCTGGCGCTGTATCTGACCGTTTTAAACAATTATTAAATTCCTGTATTAAAATAGGGCAACTTAATTGGACATTTTGCGTAATAAACTTAGGTTCCTCTGGTGACACAAAGTCCGGCGCTAGGCTACTTAATAGACTGTCTGCTTTTTCACGGTCAATACTAGGTTTACTCGCTTTATAACCCTTTAGCCATCGCATACATGACCACATCTGGCTGGCTGAAGTAACACTGTCTATGTTAGAACAAAAACTCTGCCACGACTTACGTTTACCGTTGTGAATAGCTGTCCGTGCCAAACTTATCTTGTTTTGTAACAAGCTGTAGTTTCCAGGGGTCGGATTTTTTCGGAACTTAGCTAAAGCCAGGCGACGTTCAGCTATGCACTTAGATATGTCCGCTGACCAGTAAGGTTTAGGCACGAATTTCTCGGATCTAATAGGACAATTAGGGATTTTACTAGTAGGTACGGATTCTTTGGCTGCCTGATTTAAAATATATATAAAACTATCGTAAGCTGTTTGCAGATCAATCGAGTGATTGTAGCCCGATAATAATTCTTCAATTTTCAATTTATAGAGTGTCCAGTCAGCTTTACTATAAATTCTTCGTCTCTTATTTTCAGTAGGGCGAGATATATCTGTGCTAATTTTCAAAATCAAATGGTCGCTCCCCAAGTTCTCATTTGTAGTTTTCCAGTTATATCTAAGAGCTGTGTTCGACGAAGAAAATGTTATATCTGGCGCTGTTTTCTGGGTTAAACCATTTACAAGTTTAATGCGGGTCGGGCTACCATCGTTCAAAGACACGAAATCGTTTTCGATTGCGGAGTCGAATATATTCCTACCCCTAGGATCAGTTTTTGTGGACCAGTTACTATGGTGTCCGTTAAAATCTCCAGCGATAATCGAGTTTTGGCTAAGGCGTGAAAAAATTATATCCCAATCTGATATAGAAGTCCGGACATCAGATGGGCAGTAAATGGATATAATATTTTCTAGGTGTTGTGAATTTAATAATTTTATATGAAGTACTTGAATGCCATTATTGGGATGTATGAATTCGCACTCTTGTGCCTTGATTGAGCAATGAGTCATAATTGCTATTCCGCCATATCCGTCACTGCGGTCTTTACGGAACACGTTGTATCCACTTAACCGGAATTCCGATCCAGGGTCGAGCCATGTCTCACTAATAATTGCAATATGGACCTTTTCTCTATTTAGTACTGTTTCAAACTCCAACTTCTTATTACGAATACTTTGCGAATTCCATTGTATAATGTTTATTGCCTGTAATGGGACGTTAAGATCCATATTGGGACAGAAATGCGAGGAAAGGCAGATCTGACACATACTGAACTATGAACGATAACACATTCTTCCAAATCATTCCCATACAACTCTTAATTTTATCTTCCCATGACACCTCCGCTTCTCCAATCTTTTCTGTTAACTTCTGTACAAGTATCTTCCACGAAACCTTCTCCTTATTTCCTTTTTTCTCTTGCAGGCCACTATTATCAACTGACTTATCATTTTCCTCGTCCAATCCCCAATCCATCGACGGTTCTTCTGTCGTATTTTCCTCTCTATTTGGATCATCCTTCTTGTTTTTACCTTTCTTTTGCTTCTTGGACGGTAATTTCTTGCGTGAAAGAATTTTTGCGTACGTGTCTTTTTCTACCGGGGAGTCTTCGTCATATAAAGCTTCATTCTCGCAGGCTGCTGAATGAAGCTTTGCTTTCTGTCGTAAATCCGGGAATTCCTCTGAGCGGGGAGGTGAGGGTGCGCGGGGAGATGGGGGGACATACAGCGTAAGCGCTCTCTTGTATGAACAATTAAGATCACTCATCAGGTCCCGGACCCGCCTTTCTTTAAGGTACACAGGGCAAGTTTTTGACATCGCCATGTGCCTTCGCCCACAGTTATTACATCTGAATTTGTTTGTCTCGCAGTTTTGATGATTATCTGCACATTTTGGGCATACTGGCTTTATGGATGGACACATCCTGCTTATATGCCCGAATCTCCAACAGTGAGAGCATTGTGTCACAGGGTATCTGTATGCATATATATTGGCCCTTATATCAAATAACATAACGTAGGCTGGTACTGAAGTTCCTTCAAAGGTAATTCGCATCGCTTCGCTATCCTCCCACTTTCCATCGTAAGAATTTCGACGCTTTAGTCTTTTTACGCCCGTAATTTTAATGGCACTGCTTAGGCTTTGTAGAATGTCTTGATCCGTAAGCTCAAGATCAATATCTTTCATTACCCCATATGAATGGGTAATTTCGAAGGTTTTTTGACATTTGAACCCATTCTCATTGAAAAATTTAGATGATATTAGCGTATTCGCGCTCTCTTCTTTACTAAATTGTAGTAGGACCTTGTACGCGTTTATATATTTTACTCGCATCACATCTTGTATATTTTGCTCTTTCAAAGATTTAGCTAGACTAAACTGTTTAGGCAACTTTTCTGTTCCTGTAATAGTTATTTCAATTTTATCTTCCGTACTTATATTATCTGTACCTTGTGAAAAGAGGTTTCCCCTTCTCTTTGCTTGAATCCATGGCTCCTTCCCATTTTCTCTTTTTTCTATAGTTCTCTTGTTTATGTTTATTACCATTCTGCTTGACTCCTCCATAGCACAGTTGTTATCGCCTCCGTCCTCACTCAAGTCTATGTCTTTTAAATTCTCCCTGCTCCTAATCTTCTCACTCTCTTCAATCCTACTCCGCACCGTCTCACTCCGTTCACTTAACACTGTACTTAAGTCCTCCGTCTCGTATTGCTCAGTATCCTCTAATAATGCGAATCTATTCATGGTGGTGAAATAAGCGCGCAAGGCGCGACGCGGCTAGGTGAAGCACCACAATCGGCTTGCGATAGGGTCACTGCACGCGTACGACGATAACGAGCGCCCGCGCGCAACTGATAGGTGTACTGATGAATAAATCTATAAAAGTATGATGCTTATTTACAAAACATGTTAATAACGGAATATTTACCATGATTTGAGTTTTTCTCCAATATTTCGGCACAGTTTCATTCGCCATGATCACGGAACACTGAAGTCAAAACTCAAATCATGGTAAATATCCCGTTATTAACTTTAGTATTATAAAGATCTATGTTTTTTTTATTATTATTCATAATAGTAAAGCGTTTGATCACCATCACATTTAAGAAAGTGAAGACGTGTCCTAAGATGGAGCACGCCTTCCCAGAAGGAACTTATTCACTCGGGATTTGAAGACTCCTAGAGTATAATCTACCGGAAAAACAGACGCAGGAAGTTCGCTTCACTCTTTACTGGTACTTATAATGAAAGTAGAGCGGAAACGTTTGTTTCTGCAATGTGGTATGTCGACCAGGTATGGGTATGTTGTGGTTTATGTCCCGCGTTCTCGGTGGTATGTCCCGGCGCAAACTTCCTGTATTTGGGTTAACCGCGACCGAAGGTGCGTCAATCGTTAACTAAGCATTATAGACTATTCGCTGCGTATTCGATTTTAACCAGAACACAAGTAGTGAGAGTCCGTACGAGAACAATGTCATTGTATTGTATTAACATGGATGTACCTTGGGCATTGTGATAAGTCTAAGAACTTTCATACTTACGTTTAGAACATAAGTTATTTACTGAATTTTAACTACTCTTACCTATGCGATGTGAGTAGGCTTTCTTTCACTGTAATCGAAACCCAATGTAACATTCAGGTCAAACCACCCGGGTTTATTGTGTTATAAATGAAGTGTTTTATATTATTTTAAAATAAATGAATACTTGTCTTTTATTGGCAGATTGGAGGTGAAATCCAAGGCCGTGCTGGTAATCTTCGAGGTCCTGATCCGCGGCGCCCAGCTCGCGGCGGACGTGCGCCGTCACCGCGCGCTGTTGGTCCGCTTCACGCGCGGAGACAGTCGCGCCCAGCGCGCCGCACTGCACGCGCTCACGGCCATGTGTGCAGACCACGCCGCGCTGCTGCCCAAAGTACCCGCCATACTGAAGGTACACTACACTACTGGCCCCTAATTCCACGCAATTTATCGCTTTACCATAACAATAGTATTGATTCAATATTACACATTTTTTTGCCAGTGTCCCGGACGAAATGCGACAATTTTAAACATCGTTGCGTACAAAAGTATAATAGTAAAATATACGCGACGAGAGCGTGGACTAGGAGCTTATTCCTTTTTATGTAAAATATCCAGTTCCGTTTGGGACACGTTACATATGAAACCTTGAAGAAAGAAACTAGAGTTGGAAGGACGCGTCAAAAGTGTCAAGGTTAAAACCATTATATCAATCTCTCCGTGCAAATAGCACCGCATGCACTATCTAGAGTTTCTTTCATCTATGGAGGATTACGATACCATTGTCATAGTAAAGTGATAGGTTAGCGGAATTCGGCCCAGAGTACTACACTACAGTATAGTTCTACTCTCTCTATATCTCTTCCTAGATAGTTATCCCATATCGTGGTGGGGTCAGCTTAATTTCATTCCCTTCGTTCTATCCTCGACTTTGTCTTCGGAAGCTTCACACTCTTTCCTTTAACACTTCTTCCTTCTCGTCTGTGGTCTCCTGGAACGAAGCGCATAATAGTACTACAATATCGAGACTGACAAGCCTCGAGTGCGTAAATTTTAAACATAATCAGGGAAAGAGATACCTCGATAGAGCGCGTACCATTGCTAACGATGGAATTCAAGAACGAGGTGTGAGGTGTTAGTGCCGATGCGAGCGACCGTTCTTCCCCAAACCTTTCTGCAGACCACTCTCGATTGGCAAGACCTTAATCAGAACGTTTTATTCCAGCTGCTATACGACGAAGACATAGTGGAAGAGAAAGCAATAATGGAGTGGGCAGCCAAGCCGAGCAAGAAGTACGCTAGCAAGGAGCTCGCGGCTGATGTGCGCCGTCGGGCGCAACCCTTCCTCGAGTGGCTGCAGCAGGCCGAGGAGGACTCCTCTGACCCGGGCGGAGAGGAGGAGGATATAGAGGTATAGCAGGGAGAACTGGGTAGCATGGATTGCTCTAACTATTAGTATGCTAAAGTGGCAAGTGGTGAACAGTTACTCAGCCGCCGGTGGGTTCGCTTGCCTTGCTGTGTTACGGAAGTCACATTACCAGGCCTACCATCATATAAAAAAAAAAACTTTCGCGATTGTTTACTATATTAAAGAATATTTATCGGGTATTCGCCCCGTGACCACAATCGCTGTAACGCGATGGAAACTTAGGGCAAAATTATAACAAAAGGTACGCGATAAATACCCGATAAATAATCTTTAATATCTTCATATACTTCCAAAATTCATCAAATTGCGGGTTACGCGCACCGTCTCACAAGTCCGCTGGTCGACGCCCTGTCTTCAGCCGCATCCAGCATCTGCCAAGTCTCTCGCAAACCGTCACCCCACCTGGTAGTCCCACACGTTTACCTGTTATTGCATACCCATGTTAATAGACCGTCAACGCGGATTTCGTGTCAGAGGGCCTACTTGGAAAACAACACAAACACAAAAAACAAAGTTTTTGATTCGTCTTCGGCAAAACCGACTCATATGTCACTTACATAAAGATAGCATTTGCACAAAAACTAATCAAAAACTTAGTTTTTACGAGTAGACCCGTATCAAATGTATATCAATGTTAAAGGTCCGTTTATCGGTTTTACATTTCACCGGTTGGTCAGATGTGGGGATTCATATTATTGCATACAAAGCCGAGCCCGCGTCGGTACATTTTTTAAATTTGATTGCATCAGTTCTGGCTTCAAACAACACCACCCTAAACCAGCAATCCCAATTCCAGATCGAGTACGATGACCGCGCCGCCGCCACGCCCATCAAAGCAGTGGCGCCGCGTCCGGCCGCCAACAACAAGCAAGCGGACGATGACGAGGTCGACGTCGATATTGACGCCATCTAACTACACACACTACCTAGCTACATCACCGAAATCTTCGGCCATTGAATCTTATCATTGACCTAAAGCTTTTTATATACAAATTTGTTTTGTGTTATGCGATGGATAGTCGAATTTTGCTATCTGTGCTATACCATTCTCATGTAAGTCCCACCCCACTAATTTAACTAATTTCTGTTCTTAGTCGCTGATATACGCTTGACATGACATTTTCTTAGTATAGTAAGACTCCCATCGGATTATGAGAGTGCACCTGTGTTTGTGTACACACTTGTACACTGTAATGTCCTGCGCACATGCCTCCGTTGAGACTGGCCGCCGCCGCCGTGGCATAATTTCGGCTAGGACATCATCGTCATAGTGAAATATCGTTTGGGAAAAATTGAACTAAACTAACTCAATTGCTAGTCATGTCAGCTCTAACATAATTTTATGATACCTCTGCCAAGAAACTCGTATCTGGCTTGATTTATCAAAATTCTTCTGTCCATACGCTAAACAATCCTTCCTACCCTAGTTGGTATAGAACGCTCCACCGGTAAGTCAATACTTTGACACGTATCACCCATTGAGTCCGGATTAAATAAATCTACTAGAAAAAACCATTTGGTAGGTGATGCTGGACTCAAATCACCTGCTTACCCATCTCATAATCTTGAAAATATCATGGTCGAAGATTCTCTTTACACATCCCCCTTTGTCTCGGTGTTTCGCCTCATCGTCAATTTTATCAGAACTTCTGTCAGTAATTCAATTTTATGTCAGTTATCTTTCAATCATCTATTCTCATGTGAAACATCGAGTCTGCATTTTACCCAATTTTTCAATGCTTTTAAAAATAATATAATACTTCCAAAATACATAGACACCATAGACTACTAAATATCTTGCATAGTTTATGGCTAAACTAAACGGAAGGTCTTGACCATAGAGCGTAGACCTCTTAGAATAATCCAAATATTTTCTCTCTTAGTGTTAGCATTGTATCGAAAAGCTTAACAATAGGGCGCCTTGCTATTATTTCCGATAACCGAAATGTTATGTTCCTATAGACTTTAATTTGTCATGTTTTGGGACGAGCTGGTAACATCGGGTGTGAGATCTCTGAGGCACAGGTTGTTTTTGACACGAATGTCACTTGAGTTTTTATAACATCACGTTTGTGACATCATAACTTGCACTGGGCACTAACAGATGAACTATTTTTGCTGGAAAACTTAGCCTGTAGTCACAGAAAGCGTTGTCATCTTACGTTATAAACGGAGGTACGTAATAAAATATTTTTAAAAGATGTTACTTTTATAAATATTTCATGAATGTTTATGTATATTTGATATTTATATTGTAAAATCTGATAGGCGCGGGATTCATTGGAAGAGCATTGAGAGGACGGATGCCATAAGAGTAAGCGAATTTAGTAATTAATGAATTCCGCGCGTTATTTTAGGTTAGTTTATGGAGTCCCAAAATGCGCCCGCATATTGTAATATATAAAATAAGCCAGTTCTTAGGGATGGCGTTTATTTCTCCTTTTTACTATATTATAATAGAATATTTTGAAAATTGCCACCTGACAATTTTATTAGATTGTTTTGTATTCAATACATTTTTGGATTCTGAAGGATTTTGTCGTTTTATTCAATGAAGTACCCAGTTAGGTGTTGTATAATTTATTTACAAATACATATAAGGCACTTTACATAATTAAGTCTAAAGTAGGCAGAAAACAGTCTATTTCGAAAATGTTTTGGACAATGCTTCCAAAAACTTGATATTACGCTTCAATTCTTAATTTTTAAAATATTTTTGTCTAGTGGAGTTATTTGTGAACAAAATAAAGTGAACATATACAAGTGATTGTGTTCTACAAGAGATTTGACTACAACAAATGTACATAGGTCGTTTTGCGTCCATAGTGAACGATTTGCTAAACATTCAATTTTTTATTTTATTTACTCAATAATTGTTTAAAAACTATGTAAATAAAAAACACCATTACGCGCTTGAGGTTACAAGGTTGAGTCAATGCAATAAAGCAAATCATACAAAAAGTAAAAGGAAGACAAGAATATTTTTTTAATGTCGATTTTAAAGGTTTTTTGGGATAAAGAATTAGCTGAATGTCAAGTTATATATTTCATTTCTTTCTTAATTGTTATTTAACAACAAATATCGTTGGAGATAATATTATCTATCACTATAAAATTATAATTATACAAAGGTAAGTACCTATCCTTATAATACATTAATAACTATAGATGTAAGTATGTACTAAATGCATTGAATTATATTAAATAAAAATATTGCGTTGAGAATCTTTGAGATTCTAATTCTCTTTTAAAGAGATCAGATTATACGGATTATACACATACTTATAGTTAACTTAGGTGATCAGATATTAATGGTTTTTTTTATTTTTTATGTAATAATTCTTTTGCGTCTTACACATACAAAAAGTGCAAGGAGATCTTCGCACAAGGTCTTGATTATATGACGTTGGAAGGCGAAACAAAAGGTACCTACTTAATAAACCGCTATTTTGGTTTGAAAGAGATTCATGCGTGGAATATTTTAAAAGGCACTTAGACGCGATAACCTTAGCTTATCTTGTAGTGCTGGTTAAGTGTACATTATCACTTGTACTTAATATTGTGTTGTTAACTTATTAAGTACTTTAAAACGTTGCTTAACTATGCTAAGAATGAGTGACTGGAGATTGCATTGCTGGTAACAAAATACAAAAGCTTGAAACTTAAAATCGACTAAAGAAACTAGTTTTACTATCTAAGAAATGGGCGCAATTAATATTAATTCAACAGTCTTAATAATAGGTAGCTATGAACGTTTAACATTCGTGTCAATTCATGTTGCCAAACCTTAATGACAGTACTATATGCCATCCTTTTTGTTTCGATCATTATGAAAGGGATGGCAACATTTTCAATGCAGATTGACACCACCGTTATACATGTCTGAACAGAGTTTGAGTAGGTACTCTTGAAAACAGTTCCAATATGGTTCCAATCTTCATCGACTTACGGCATCCACAGGCTGACTTGGGCGGGATGATTCTTACGCCCCGCGACCGCCACAGCGCAGCACACAGTTCCAATCTTGATCCCAATTTCGACTGAGGTAGGTGATTGCAAAATACCGAGTAAAACGGGTGAATAGAGACTCCAGGGTGAATAGAAATGAACGAAATACTGGTCCAAGACATTACCTGGCTTGTAGCTGTAGAAGTATCCTTAGTCCGTGACTGTTCACCTCCTGTGTCAGTGGATCTGACCTCTGCAAACGGATGTTTTTCCTCCATTTCTATTCACCGTGGAGTCTATACACTGTTTTACAGTAGGTAATACTTTAAATCTGATCCCAATCAACCTAACACGTACTTCGAATATGTCAATATGTACAATATCGAACTTGGTATTGAAATTAAATCGGAACGGTTTCCAAGAGCAAGCGCCTAGTTATATGAGCTTTGTTCGCATTATCTACACAGAGTGCCCATGACGGTCTTATGAAAATTGAGAGCGTGGAACTGACCGCTGAGCCCGGGCAGTGAATGCGTTCTAGAATGTTGAGATCGCTTATCCACCAGCCTGTTGTATCAAAGGCCCGTTCGCGACAGCCTGCACAACTGTAGGCGTAGCGACACTGAATGAAGTTATGAACACGTTGACGATAGTAATGAGGAAGATCCCTAGCACAGTGAAGTTGTTGATCTTATCGGCTTTGCAGATCTCTTTCTTGTCGTTCACGTCGTAACGGCTGTTCATTATGAGGCCGACGCCGACTGCGATCTGTGAAAAGATACTAGCATATTATTTAGGTACAGACTATTTCTAAACGTAAAAAGGTCATTTATGTAGTTGTAGAATATTTACTCTTGAGGTTTTGCATCGAGCAATTCTTAGGAGAAGATTCAAAACCCGTAATTTTTTAATGTAAGAATATGTTAAATTTTGGATATCAGCTAAGTATTGCTTAGTATTAGGTATTGGATATTCTCTGATATTGTCAGATGTGCAGTTTTTGTTTTCTCATAAATTGGACACATGACGCCTTTCACGACTTTTCTATTAGGTAGGTACTATCATGCTACCCAGTTAATTGGGTACGGTACCCAAACGGTACCTACTATTATTTGTTCCTTGTCATTTTTCTAGTAGAAGACAGAAGACTCCTTACCTGAAAGATGATACTGAGCGAAATGAAGACGAGACTAGAGTAGTAGTAGGGATGCGAGCTGGCAGACTCTAGCACGTATCTCAGCTGGTTAGCATTGGCTGACAGCAACGCGAGGTCCATCATGCCTTGAGCGAGGTTCTTCTTCTGCTGGTACGTGTTCACGTCTATCGTCTGCAAGAAGGAAGAACGGTGAGTCATTTGAATCAGTGAACTGATAACGGTCTAGTTTCACGGCTGACTCATTAATTATTACTATACTCTGTTAGCTTTTAACGCCTAAACGGCTGTACGGGCGTTAATTAAAGGCTGAATATTATAGATAGTAACGTAATCGGAAGGACATAGGCTACTTTTTATCCCGATTAAACGCGTGTGAAGCCGGGGGCGATGCTATAAATGCGAAAGTTAAATTCAAAACGAATGATAAATTCAAAAAAGAACTGCAGTTCACGCAGTGTCAGTGAATTACCACGAATGATAAATTCAAAAAAGAACTGCAGTTCACGCAGTGTCAGTGAATTACCATTAGGTATCGGTATATAATCGACAGGCTGGGCTCTGTATCTTTATAATTTTCTGTGATATTTTCTTATATTCATAAGTTTGACAATGCCCTTTGCAGCAATAAATTTTATTATTATTATTTTTATTCTGTTCAATTTTATTTTTGACGGTGCCCATTTACAGCAGATATAGAAATTATATTGTTTGGTTTTGTATTGGTATATGGTTGCTTTATTTGTTTTGTCTCATTAGATCATTATTGTATGTAAATAGACGTAACCAAGTGTGCCTTGTGCTCCTACGGCGAATATATATATATATGAGTAGTATAAGTATAATAGGTATGTTTACTCTTATGTAGGTACTTTTTACGAAAAACATTTATGGATATTTAAATATGAGCTACTAACTCCCCGCGACTTCGCACGCATTTTTGCGTCATAATGTCATGTGACTTACACAAGTTTGACTTCTTGGGATCTCGCTCCATTTAGTTAGGTTAGGTACTCTTTCCTAATAGGTACTTACTGATGGTATTGGGGAGATCGGCCGGTCGGGCTCTCCAAATCTGGGTGATAGGTGGTGATCTGAAATAAAATAACTTATTATGCTTATTTTCTTAAAAACAAAACGTGTGTAACTTAATAAAGCTTTATTGGTCGTGGACACAATAATTAAAAATTGTATTTTTTTTAATTAGCTTGTTCCGTCTTTGCTAGACAAGGGCAAGTTCTTCAAAAAGATAATCTAAAAATTACATTTAAATTGTCGGTTTGGTAGCAGCTTTCATACATTAAACGTCATAATTAACCGACGAAGCTGCTAATTATCTTTAAGTTAACACCAGCCGTAGCACCGTGCATACATTCTACTTAGATGTATTTTTACACTAAACAAGTAGTCGGGCAGGAAACCAAGTTATAATAAAACCCGTCGTGCTAAAATTAATTTAGATAGACAATAATGAATGAAGTTTTGCTATGAAAACTTTTGAAGTTTTCATAGCAAAAATGTTGCAGTGCCGTAGCAGGATGCATGCTTGATACCATGTTACTTTAAAATCTATGTAAAAAATAATGCTGGACAATCCACACAGCATCATCTAGCACCAAGCTAAGCTGAGCTTGTGTTGTGGGTACTAGATGACTGATCAATGATCATGTAAGATATATATTTTTTATTATAAATAGAAAGTACCCAGCACACCCGAGATAAATATGTGGCAGATCGTACAAACATTTGTCCCAAGGCGGAAATGTAACCCACAGCCTCCTGCGTCGCAGGCCTTCGCCCGCCGCGCCACATCGGTCGTCAGTCGTAAAGAATCTTGAATCCTCATCACTAGAACACCAACATTACATGTTGGTGTTCTACCAACACAAATGAGGTTCGTAGTTAACCCGCCTACATCCACGTCTTTAGGTTTGCCTGATCGTGCATGCATGCATCCAATTAACCGTTGGATATAAGGCGCGATGGATTATTCCAAAATGAATAGGTAGGTAATAATGCAAATTCATGAATGAATGGGGTATGTACATTATGTAAGTGTAGACGAACCAATGACTGTTTTGGGTGGTTGGACCTCCTATCTAGGACCGGAAAAAACAGAACCTACCTGTTGCTGTACCAGCATGTGATTGGTCCACCAATGGTAGGCAAAAAAAACGTTGTTAATATTTTATGCTATAAAGTATTGATAACCAATTATTTACTACGGCAACTCAAGAATGCGCATTGCGCGCCATATTGTAAAAAGGATAGCAATAGGATTTTGCGTTTATAGGAGCGGGACAGAGCATACCGTTTTGGAAAGGCGGAAAAGCAAAAAGTGTGTTTTTAAGTAATTAAAACTTAATTAAACAATCAATCGAAGAATTAAAAGACATAACTAAAGAAATACTTCTAGGTATCTTGACAAAACAAAAGGCCAACAAAAAAAGTGTGCTGTTCCCGAGATAAATTGCAAAATGTCTGCAAAACACATATTTTTCAAAAAAATATACGTATATTATCTAGAAAATTTTCACTAATCGTAAAAACACGTAATCCAAGATAAAAGTTAATAGTATCATCTCCCTTAATATGAAGGTGGCAGCTTTTACAGATTCTGAGATAAATAACGATTTCGAACAGTAAATTGCTTAAAGGTAGCTAGTAGGTCCTACAGGCTCTCAATATGGTGCCAAGAAAAGTTTTCCTGTAGTTTCGTTTTCTTACTCTGAATGGTTTGAAATGGATTTTCCCAGGTAACACATAAGGGTCAATAGTAAGCAAAACTAGCGCCATCTATCAATTGAACTTGCAACCGCTATAAATAAAATTACTAAATATATATTTATACATGCACAAAGATTACATATTAAATATAATTCTAGATTTTTTGATAATTTCTTTGCATCGCCCTCGCAATAAGAGAATAGGACGTGTTTGATAAAGCGTTAGCAATTTTAGAAAGAACAGCGCTAGTTATGTTCGCGGGCCCTGAAAGTTACAAAAGTGAGTGGGTGGTGATGAATGAATGTGGTCAAGCCAATCACCGTAAGGATAGTCTGGCTCATCGCCCCCCATCCACGGCCATTTACCGTCTTCTTCAGTCCCCACGCCGTCGTCCCGCGTCTCGGGCTCGCTTTTGTCATCATCTAGCTCGTCTCCTGAAAACAGAATCCGAAATTCATGTCTTGTTTGAGGCACATTCGAGTTGCAATCAACAACTAACAATGTTGGGTGTAGGTCAACAAAACCTTGTTTCTTTTTTAGGGTTCCGTACCTAAAAAGGAAAAACGGAACTCTTATAGGATCACTTTGTTGTCCGTCTGTCAAAACTGTTTTCTTAGAAACGCGTGAATTCAGAAAACAAAAAATGTCTAGTCACAAAAAAACCTATAGAGCACCTACAACCCGTTGACCTAGAATCATGAAATTTGGCAAGAAACAAGGTCTTATAATTACGGAACCCTCGGTGCGCGATTCCAACTCGCACTTGACGTTTTTATTTAACTCTTTGTAGATGCGAAGTCTACGCTAAACGAGGTTATTTATAATGTAGAGCCTAAGATCAACCAGGTAGAGCATACGAAGACACAAACTCTCCTAACATTCAGTTCTTTATTATATAAATACATTATAGACGGCATTCAAATCTAGTTTCACATAAGCAAGGACAAATTCTAGATGCAATAGTATGTTGACGTGCATAGACCAAAGTTTTTGTTCACATGCATAAACAAAACCAGCAGATAATGACTATACTATCAAAACACCGCATCCTCTAGAACGCGGTCAAGTCACGATACCCTGGGTCAACCTCATTCGTATCGAACCGTTATCAGTAGGTACAACCTTATTGTTTTGTTCAGCCTTATCAAGACGCGGGTAAAAATCGCGAATATATAATTATACGAGGAAACATCATTTATGTTATTAGAATTGTTTCAGCTTTGTTTGTCCGTTTAAATTATTTACACTGTAAGTTTTCCGCCTCGTCTCTATAGTTCCTTCCTATAATTTATTCCTAATTGTGCTTTTTACGTCAACTGTCCAAAAACATCGCTATATCAAAAGGTATTGCTACGCTTCGCATTGCTGCGCTATTGCTTTCTATTTGCTATAGGTATGGAATATTGCTTTCAGGGAAAAATGTCTGGATCTTGACTGATCATCATCATTGGCCTCTACCTCCTTGAATGATTATGTCGTGTTTTCGTTTGGAATGCGTATTTGACCTTTTTTGGGTGCTGTTTTCAGTAAATGTTCCATAATATGTGATACTTATTCGTTTCAATTACTAACATAATTGGGTTCAAATGGACTGAATATTTCTACCGCAAAATTATTAACACAAAAACACAGACAAGTTAGTAGTCAATTTTGTACCCATAGAGAGAAATTTCGTCCGTGAAACTCACCAACATCAAGTATGTGAGGCTTGTCGTCCTTGTCAAGCAGGCCATCATCGATGCCAGGGAAGGCGCCGCCACCGCCGTTGGCAGGGGCGTCGCCATCGAGATCATCTATTTCAGGACCTGAAAGAATAGCATGTTTTATTGTTAGAGCATTTTGATACAGAGTTGCGTTTTCAGCAGTTAGGTATTACCTAAAATATTCTGTTCTTTTGTTTTTTCTCCTGTGCTGTTCGTGTGTGAATATGAACCTAATAAATAGTCTATCAAAACTACCTAGGTAAACCGAAAGCAGATTTTTGATGGAACATTTTGCTCACCGCACGTGTGATATTTTCTCAGATAGTTGATAGTCTGCAGATAGTTCAAAATACATGAGATTGACTGCCCATTGAAAATTCACCTTTATCGAAATGCGTATAGCCACCCACGTTGTAAAGAACACAACATGAGAGCTTGTTGTAGATATACAACGACGGACGTTTAATACTATTCGTGCTATTACTATCATCGTTTGACAGTTTCGATTTTATGAAAAGCTAATAATTAAAAAAAAATGCTAAAAAAAGCTTTTTTTTTGTATTATAAATTCCCTTTTCCTCTTATAATAGAGGAAAGTGCAACAATGTTATCATTGCTTTATTGTCTACATTATTAGCTATCAAATGAGTCCTCTATCGTCTTCCTAGGACTCTACTTGGGTAGCTATAGCTTAATCAGTACAAGCACCCGTGCAGAAAACAAAATGGCTGCCATTTTATCATGGAGAGAGAAAAAACAAATAGGGATAGTGATTTGTCGATAAAATTTACCGGATTTCACCCCCCCCAAAGTCTCCGACACCGGTGACCAGACACATTGTATAAGTGATTAGCTGTAGTACTGAATAATGTGAAATATTTATAAAACTAAGCTTTATTGTGATACTTAAAATTAGTTACCTCTCAAGTTGCATGGCGCCCTAACAGGGCTCCTAATACCTAGCCTCTAAGTGAAATATTTAAGACTTCTCACATTGTATGTATTAGGATTGCAAAATTAATACTTGAATACTAGGTATGAAAAGCACGGTAGCATCGTGACTACCTATAATACTACCTATCTACTAACTATAATACTACTAACCTATAATAATAAATATCTTATTCTTAGCCATTGGCAGATAGTAAATAAAACACACGTTAGTACATAAATCAGTAATGCTATGCACATTCCACAAGCGCAGGTAATCATTAAAAGAATTAATCACTTAATGCTTAAGCTATGATGCTATAATCAAGTTCATTACACACAATGTTAGATGCAATAATATATAAATTATATTTTTTAAAAATTATTACCTGATCCGATTCAAAAATCTGGCTATTTTTTGTATACCTACAAAGGGGTTTTACAAAACCCAAGGAATATTGGTGGAAAATATTTAACGACATTGGTATCATCAAAGCAAACCACAGAAGTTCGAAACAATTTTTGGTTTTGAAAGCTTCCATTCATCATTAATTAGAATATCTCTCGTTAGTTTTCGTTTTTGCCAAACCTGTGATATAAGGTATGCGTTGGTGAAGTTTGTGTTTAAGTTTTTAGTGATAACTTTCCTGTTGTTTTCTGTTATTGTTATCCTTTTTTGTTAAGTTTCATTAATAAATGTCTTAGTTCATAAAATATCTTGGATTCTAAATCGGAGTATACCTGTCTACCATAAAACAAAACATTCTTTAGGCTTGACAAAATATAATGATGAAAAGGATTCTGAGCAAGAACCTTCTATAATAAGATCCAGCAAAGTAGTTTGTCGGAGAAGAACCACACCATGCACATAGTTAAATAATTTGGCGTGCTTTAAAAAACGATAAACCGACTTCAAATTTCCTTACTTTTACACTTATTTTAAATTTTGCGAGATAAATACTAATTCCCTGGGGATAAAAATGGGACCACCTCTGAATCATTTTCTATACAATAGTGTAAGATTTTTGACCACCTCCCTTTTATGAGACCACCTCGGGATCATTTTCTATACAATAGTGAAAGAATTTTTAAAATCGGTCCATAATTCGCAGATGTATCGCGTAACATACATACAAAAAAATATACAGACGAATTGAGAACCTCCTCCTTTTGAAATCGGTTAAAAATGTATAAAAACTTAGAGATAAACTCGCTGCTTTATCAAATTAGGTAAGTCGTCAACTAGTTACGTCTCTCCAGGAGACATCATCTTTAATCAGGACACTATAATACTCGACTTTGACACGCCAAATAACAACGACAGAGTCTCGCCAGTAGTGTTGCCTCTCTGGAATTGTTACTAAATATTTTCATATTTTACTGAATAGTCTTATATTTTGCTATGGATTTCCGCTAAGTAACGCCTGAATCTATTATTTAGGTTAGATATTTAAACGGGATCTTGCTTTATGAGTTTCGATTTCGGTAGCATCATGAGGAACGTTAGTACTAAGCATTATGTTAATAATGTATCAGAGGTCAACGTATTTTGTCCCTAAGGCCTCGGTAAAATCCAATTATCATACAAAAGGCTTTGTTACGGATATTTTATTTATTCCAGTTCACAAGTACTTAAAATCTGATTGAAGAATAATTATTACGAATTACTTCCGTCTTTTATCAAAACCGCAATTATGTCAATGTTTTATGACTCAGTACAATCAAGCTGGTATTTAATTTCAGGATAAACACAGGAAAATCGAAAAATGGACAAAGAAGGGACTATCTATGACGTTATAACAGTACATTTACGCAGGGCAAAGAGGCTACGCCAAGGGCAAGATGTTTCTGTAAATGGTAAGATATTATCAATTATTCGTACTACCTGTTTGTTGGCTGATGCTTGTAATTTAGTCCGCGATTATCGCAGTCAATCATTTCATGCAAGCCATACACTAGCTTAATGCAAGCCATACACTAGCTTCATGCAAGCCATACACTAGCTTCATGCAAGCCATACACTAGCTTCATGCAAGCCATACACTAGCTTCACGCAAGCCATACACTAGCTTCATGCAAGCCATACACTAGCTTCATGCAAGCCATACACTAGCTTCATGCAAGCCATACACTAGCTTCAGGCGTATTTTGCAAATTTAGTGTTTCGTGTTTTTCCAATTTTGTCTTTTGTGTTCGTCCGATTTGTGGGAAGTCGATACCGAGGGAAGTCAATACGCAGGAGGGACTCGAAACCGGGGTAGGGTTTCGAGTCCCTCCTGCGTATTGACTTCCCTCGGTATCGACTTCACTGGGTTTCGACCATGAATTTGCTTAGAATACAGTTAATCCGTATTTCTATTATTGTTTTTACTTTATATCATGGTAACAATTTAGTTTCTTCTTACGTTACTATAAAATGATGAATGAACTTGTCGAAAGCATTCGATTACGTGCGCCATTAAGCATAGAAACTGCATTTTTGCTGAACTTTTTGGAATAGTAATGCAAATTTTAATACCTAATATTAACAGCAGAGTAGTTTAAATGGCTCATTGGGCTGGCCACTTCTGCAATGGGTGTACGACAGGGATGTCTTTTAGGACCATTTCTATTGATTAAAAGTAAAGAAATTATGATTCTGTACATCTTAACTAGAGAAGTGTTGTTCCCTGTTATCCAATTTATTGTTTTTCAGTTAGTAGGATTACCTAAGATGTTAATATTTGGTGTAAGTTGATAAATAAATGTTAATTATACCTAATTAAAGAAAACTAACTGAAAAAGAGGACTTACCAGCTATGGGAGGTTTCTGTTTGTCTCTCTCTGGCTCTAGGAGAGGGAGAGAGGAGTTAATATCTCTATGGTTGCCGTTCTGAAACAAGGAAATTAAATGTTTAATAAATGGCATCCAAATTCTCTTAAATAAAAACGCATTTATTGCTATGTGTGTTGCTGGCACTCTAAGATTAATATCACTCACTAAGCATCACTCGCTTTTAACAACTGAATAACCATCTTTTCGATTATGGTTTTCCGTTTTTCAATGAACGCGATCTCATTTCCAATGATTCCACCCAAAAGATTTCAACGCGCGTGCGCGCTTACCTTTTTATTAATAAAAACCTTGAGTTTGAAAAATCGCTACACCGTAGTAATTTGTAGGTACACTACCTATCGTGAAAAGCCTCCATTTCCTATTCACGATTTCCCACCAATCAGTCAATCTCCTACGAAGGCTTTCAGCTTGTCCTGTCCTGCCAGTACATACAGTAATAACACCGTAATTCAAGAGAAACCGCCAACAACGCTATGAAATGGTATTTCCCAACGAGTCAGTGCAGCAGGCAGGCACAGCACCAGATATTAATTACATGACTCAGGCTTAGACGTTGCATGTCTGTCTGGTGCATCTAGTACGTCCGTTCTTAAGGCTGCTTCATTATTTTCCTTAATAGGTACATATATTTACTGGCATGAATATTGTTGGTTTATTTGTAGCTTTGATTCCCACCTGAGCACTCTCCCCTCTTAGGTTAAAACCATTGAGTTGTTTGTAAGTCGCAAAAATGCGTACAATCTAGGCTATGGGCTTACATAGATCTCAATACTCCCGGGGATGCCGTGATCCACGTGTTAAAAAAACTCTTATTACAGAAAAATTCAACAATAATATTCTTTGGTTCCTCATAAGTCAAAAGACGATTGAGAAACAAAAATCGATAAAAAAGAACATGAAAGTGCACTGTTACGCACATAATTTGGTCGAGATTTCAAGGACCCAGCTGTCTATTGAAATAACTTTTGTTTTAATTCGTAGGTTATTACGACAATAATTATTTGGTTCCTCTAAGCAAGTAACAATAATTAAATATTTAATAAAAGCTAAGTTAATAAACTACGAACGCTGATGAACAAAACAAGGCTCCGTTGATCTATACAATGATGGCAATATTTTCCTTGTTTTGAGTTCTACCTAGAATACCTACTGTCCAACGCAGATTACAAAGAGGATACAATAACTACGTAAGCAGATTATACCGTAAACACCGAAAATAACTAGTCCAAGCCCTTATTTACGTTTTATATCAATCAGTTAGTACGTTAGTTTCTCAGTAAATAACGAATTAGGGTCAGCTAACTCCTACTCAAGTAATTTCCAGGTCAATGTCGCTTTGCCCTTGACATTTTTGCCTTAATTGTTATTATTTAGTCTTAATTTGATAGGCTCTTCCCTAAATGTTTAAACATCGGTGGTCGGGTGGGAAATTTTATTATAACTCCCCTGAAAAACAAAGAAACTCTATAGTAACCATAGTAACTCAATGCTTCATTACCTTAAAGGGCTCTTGGGCACGTATGAGTTTCTAGAAAATGAATTAATTTCATGATTTTCATTCATAAATGAATATAATTGGTACTAAACGATGCATGTTCAGACATTTTGCGGGATGTTGTTTTCGATATCCGAAATGATTGATTCGCGTCTTTCAAGATATCATTGCAAAACTTCATGTAACACCACTCTGGTAAGGTAAGTCATCAATAGGTTTTTTGTGTGTACGAAGGCCATTCGATAATAGATGCTAACATGGTAGTCAACATGTGGGCGGGGTGAGTGACCTGTGCTCGTTACTATTGCTTGATTCTAATAATATTTTCAATATTTCAATAGCAGCCTTTAATGTTACAAAAACGTTTAAATTATTTTCCTACGTGGGGTTAAGCGCGGTTGTTGACCGCATCCATCTCCTATCAGTTCTTTGCTTTATAAACAAGTAAAATATCTAATGGATTTCAATCCATTAGATATTTTACTTGTTTACATGCTTTCCTGATATTTTTTTAATTTGCTAGTAGAAGGAGGCCATTTTTTAACCAAAGTTTTGGAAAATCTATTGTGTTTTCGAAGTGCATATCTGGGAGCATAATCCTACTAATATCGTACTTCCTTCCTACTAATATTATAAATGTCAAAGTTTGTATGGATGTACGGATATTTTTACTGCTTCACGCAAAAACTACTGAACTGATTGGGCTAAAATTTGCTATGGATAAACATAGTTTGGGACCTGGAATAACATTTAGGCTTTTTATTATCTTGATAAAACGCGGACGAAGGCGCGGGCAGCAGCCAGTATTATAGAAGCACTGTGAAAAATAAGGGGTCTTGTACCTTGGATAAAATTATATTTTCCAATATGATGGATGACCAAGAGTTTTTTGTTTTGTCCCACCATATTAGGAAGAGTGTATTCATTATTCAGTGAAGTACCACCAGTCCATGATTCATCTGATGACGAATCTTGCATCTGTATTACATATTTAACTCCTTGAGTAAGTAAGTACATAGTAAAAGGTACATGGTGCACTATATACATACACAGTTCATGTTAAATTTAACTAATATTAAGTAAATAAATAAACTTCCCGCTATAAACTTAGAAAATGATAAATAGATGTACTACGACCTTTGTACATCTTGTAGGTACTGTTTCTTACCTAACTTATGCCTGCGGCTTCACGCGATTTAGTTCTGACCACTGATGTGGCGCGGTGGGCGAAGGTCCGCCAGCGACCCAGAATAATGCGGTTTTGAATATCGCCTTGGTACAAATGTTTGTACGATCTGCAAATATTTCTTGCGGGTATTGTGGGTACTTTCTATGTTTGGTAAAAAATATCTAGGTATTTATGTATTCTATCTATTATGTATTTCTTTTGTCTAGTACGCATACGAAAAGCTCTGCTTAGCTTAGGGCTAGATGCTTCTTTGTGGATTGTCCAGCATTATTTATTTATTTTGGAATAAAAAGAGAGCTTTATGCCCTTCCAGGTTCAGAATTTCATGTCTGCAAATTTTCGCCAGTAGTTCAAGAGTTTCTCATGATTTTTGGGGGAGGAGTAGATAGTCGCCAAAGAAATATTACTTAACATTTACGATCAAGTAACTACATATTTTGGAAGAAACTTACAAATGGGACAACTTTTCCGTGTTCAGAGAGACGTATACTATTTTTTAATAAGGGAAAAGCATATTTGAACCACTTAGCTTGTACGGTACCTATGCAGTTGCGTTGCTTGTAGCAACAAGCTCAATGTTATTTAGTTCTTAAATAATTTAATGGCTTCTTATACAGTTTTTTCAATTTAAGTTATTACAGTTTAGTAGGTTAACTTTGCGGTGAATTCATGCGTTTGTTAATAAAACATGCAATGATTACACGGCAATGGCATAAGTGCCTACAGACTTTCTGTAATGACCTTAGTAAAAGCCATCAAAAACCAGGTCATTCAGATTCTTTTATAACTTTCTCCGTGCTCCTCCATCTTTTAGGTTCTGTTGAATTGACGTAATTCTGATCCATCGTGTTTAATTAAATTTAACAAGTCTCAAATAATGTTTTGTTGGACCTTTGTGCCAATTACCTCTTTCATGCCCTCAAGTAATGAAAACTAAACTAAAGCCATTTTCCTCATCGAAACAATTATATTAAATATACGACTGTCACATAATTTCAGGAATTAACAAGAATCGTATATGTCACGCGAGAATCTTGCAATTAGCGTGTCTTAATCTTCGTAACTCTGTAATTACCAACAATAACTGCAGCAAACTTCACTAAAATAACAGTTTCCTTCAAACAAAAATGGCTCGTATTTTGCCGCAGTTTTACATTTTAAACTTTTGCCGTTAAAACTTAAAAATAGGTCATTTTACGACGGGATCATTAGGTTAATAGTTGGTTAGGACTGACCAACACAGAATGTATAAAATTCAAGTGTATGTATCGATGACAAAAAAACTACGGATGGTCGATTACAGGCAGAGGCACCATGCCTTTAAAAAAAACTTCAGTTTGTATATTTGAAAGACCCAAAGTTTGCATAAACCAAGGAGAAGCATGAAGACTCGCCGAAGGGCTTCCCTTTCGCCCGTAAGTAAAAAATGTTTTATGTAGGTTGATTATTTGCCATGTCAATTTTCCTTGTCCTAGTATTTTTAGATGCCTGTGTCAGGGTTTTCCATGGTTTTTCGTTGGAAAAGAAAGTTAGCTCTAAATTAGTACCTAATTATTTCTGATAGATATTAGAATGTTTGCATGTCTATGACAAGTGCCAAAAACGCGAATGGCTCTGTTCCAAACATTTGTGTTTTCCTGTTCTCAGAAGTACATTGAAAAAGTCGTAAAAATATCATTATTTGTTTAAGGAAACATGGTGTTAATAAGCTGTTGAACTCTCATGATCAGCTTGAGTTGGTCATCATTATCATCAACATTCACAACCTGACTTCATTCGCCGCTGGGAATATAATAGGTCTTCAACTACTCTCTAGTTTAGGTACTCACATTTCCTATTCGAAATAATATAAGGCATGGGAACTGTTTTTCGTCAAAAGAAAAATAAACCTAACACAAGTAAATATGTAAAATTGATGTTCTTTTTACACAAGACTTTACTTATCGTTAAGTCTTGGAAAAGAGCAAAGACTTATATAACTACATACATAAAAAGATAAGAATTAAATTAAAAAGTAAACACACTCACATTATTTGCTTTATTCTTCTCATTATTAATTAACTCCAAGCCCGCATTCTGGTCCGGTTTGCCGAAAACACGGTTTAAAACATCTCTATCAATTTTAACTTTCTCAGCTTCATTTACGATTTCCAGCCTCGCGTTATTCAGAGCCATTGTAATACACAACACAATTTATTGTTACTTTTACGTATATTTGCAATGCACACTTTCAATCACTTCTGGTTTAAAATCACGAATAGAATATGTATTGTCTAATTCGCCACACGTCCGTCCTTAAGCGAGTTTCGCGAGAACTAAATGACTTTATACCACGTACTGGACAAGATCCCTCGCGGTTCACAGACCGACTAAATGAGTGATCTCTAAAAATACCAATGTCTGATAGACTGGAGATACCCAAAGAATAAATTTACTTTCGATACGTTAATGTTTGTGATAAGATAACATTAGCTTTAGAGGTTAGAAAACTTCAGGACCAAGATCCAAAGATCCAAATCTAGTTAGCAGGAATTTTAAAAGTCAAGATTAGGCAAAAGCAATATCCCGTTGTTTTAGAATGGTTAATTTACAGTTTTTATGAAATGTCTTCGTCTTAAAAACATTATTATTTAAAGTATAAACGGTCTGGTCTAGTATGGGAATAAGACTGAATTCAGTTCACTATTAAACTGAATTCAATGGTTTTCGGATCACAAATGAATAAATGTAAGGACAGTTTTATGATCTTATACTAATTTGAGTAGGTGTCCCTTGTGAGAATAGGTAGGCAATATAAATTAGAAACTGGTAGCTCTAAAAATTATATTTACCTTACACGTCAACGTGTCGGACGTTACAGGAATTTTATGAGTCTGCTTTGTGACGAAAATATTTGATTTAGTTTAATATATGTATTGAGAATCTTACGATGAATCTTACTATGATCGAACGAAAGAAGAGGAATATTTTCCTGTTTATTTAAAAGCTACTAGTTTCTAGGTTCTTGAAGCTGCAGTGCTTATAAAGTTATTAGCTTCTTCTTGTGGGTTGTTTCTGTGGGTGGTGTTCTGACGAAGTTTTTGACTTGGTGCCCGCGATTCCAGTCTCCCATCGCACCGTTCGCCATCGGCAAAGATTGGTCACCCATACCTTGGAGCCGTTATATTCGCGGACCATAATGTTCAAGAGGAACTTGCTACCGCGAACACTAGGTTGTGGAATTATCTCCCTGCTGAGGTTTTCCCCATGGAATAGAGCATAAGGTCTTTCAAAAAGGACATTCCAAAGCATTGAGCGGGTCGGCAGCGCTAACTCTAACGTTACATGCGTCCATATAGGCTGCTGTAACCGCTTCCCATCATCTGGACTGCAAGCTCGTCTGCCACATTTGTGGTATAAAAAAGTCTTAGAAAAAAAGTACAGGCCTCTTTCGCTTCTACCTGTCCTCTGCTTTTCATATCCAAGTATGCCCTGTGACTTTGACGATTTCGTCAACGTAGCTGTCAGTTATCAGATTATGAATCTTGATCGTCAATTTTGAGTTTGATGAAATCAAGCCACTTGCTACTCACGAAAGCTACTCTGGTTTTTCTCCAAAAACGCAAAATTGACTTCCAATTTATATTTTCAGTTTTTTTTTTAAGTTTTGTGAGGCCACCCCGGGCTGTATCATTCAATATTATACAAAATCAAATTAATCATCAAAATAGCTCCACACGTATCGGAGAAATCGACGAGCATCCATAAAACAATAAACATACATGTAGCCGAAAATAGAACCTCTTCCTTTTTTTAAAGTCGGTTTACAATCACGTTCACCCCTAATCTACCGTCAAAAATCTAAAACTAGCTACCGCTTTTAGGCATTTCAAACTAGAATCTACATAATTCATTAATTTACTCTTTGTGCTCTTGGTATGATAATGATTATGATAATTTTGTGACATAATCGGTGGTATTAACGTTATATGCCTACTTTTTGTGACGTTGTTGGAAAACGGAAAACGGTCCACAGTCACCGGAATGTCCAAAGATACCGGTTTAACTAGTTTGGAGGATCAGGTTGCCAAGTTACGAAGAATGTTTAGCATCTACTTGCATCTTGAACTTTATTATAAGGTGGGTAGATTATTTCGTCGGGCTGCCCGGGAAACCCTTAATTGAATAAAGAGTGGGTATCTATCTAGTGTTTCAAGTGTTTGTATACTACCCAGAATACTTTTTGGTAAGTACACAAACTGTGTTTCATCTAGCCCCAAAGTAAGCCGAGCTTGTGTTATGGGTACCTACTACATAACTGATAAATTACTCACATTCACATGGATATATAAATGTTTATGATACATAGAAAACACCCAGAACCGTACAAACATTTGGCTGGGGCGGGAATCGAACACGCAACCTGCATCGCAGTAGGACCTTCGCCCATGCGACACGTAGATCATGGATAGAATTATATTTTTAAAGTATCTTTTCGGTCTCTGTGCCACTGGGCGCAGCGCTACTGAGCGACCTGGAATAAAACATTGCCTTCTTTTCATCCCAAAAAATCCCCTGGAATAGAAATTACCTTTAAACATTTTCATAAAAATATCGCGTGAAAAACCGCGCGGCCAGAAACTTATAATTTAAAGTATACTAGGTAATAACTCCTCACATTTTATGCATAGCAAAGGCTGAAGCCGCGTGCTCAAACCATTCATTCATCCAGGTATAAGGTTTGATTGCGGGAATCGAACCGACAATATACTGCGTCGCAGGCGGTCCTAACACTCCACGACTGAGTTATGGTTTGAGATCTTTTTTGTCATAAGAATTAGAATAATTCACCTAAGGTAAGGGGGTCACGAGCGTGTTATCGTTGTATCGAAAAGGTACCTTTTTTTATTATCCTGAGGGAACATATCGTACTGCCACGGGGAGACAGTACGATTATGTGGGATTTTAACCCACTAAAACCCTCAGGGTGTTCCGCTTCTGCCGCTTGTGGTGGGAACACGGGAACGTTTTCTCTTCCGCGAACCCACCGCGGCTGCCCGATATCGGGCCCCTCACAGGGGGGTGTGGAGCACCCCCCTTCGCGACGCACCAGAAACACATAATGCGCCGCGACCACCTCGGGGACCTTACCCTGTCAAATGGGCACCAGACAACCCCGTGTCCAAACGCCTCTGGGTCCCCTTGCGACGGGTCAGTCGAGTGGCCCCGCCGCCTGCCACACGGTCACAGAGGATAGGGAGAGCGGCCCTCGCAATACCGACACTCCTCCTCCCCTGTGACCCCACCGCGTCCGCCATCAAACGGTGGCGACCCCGTCAAGGCCGCGGAAGGCAGGGAGAGCGGCGCACATCTATACCGGCACTCCTCCCGCCGCGGCCTCCACCTTTCTGCAGCCATGCCGCCCATACAGCACAGACACCCGCCTCAGTTGGGGTGCCTCCCATACGACACCTCAACCTACTACCGCTCCAACTAGGCTTTGAGGGCAAAACCCAGACCCCCGTCTCGGGGCCGGCCGTGTCGTCATCTGCATTGGCTCGGCCCCATGGGTTCCTCTTAGCTTCATCGCGGGTGACTAGACCGCGATTACTAAGCCCCCCGATCGAAAAGGTGCCTACTAAATGTTAGGTTCGGTTCCTAACCAACCCTTCAGTGTCATTAGGGTTACGGCCGTGGTTGTCGCCGCATAACAATCGACCCCTTTTTAACTCATCCCGTGGATGTCGTAAGAGTCGAATAAAGAAACCTAGTGAAAGGGCGCCAGCTTTCCAATGTGTATCATTAATCCGCCTGCCAAGTGTGCCGATCATGCCAAAACACACCTCGTTTGGAATGTCATGTTCAGCAGTGCTAGAATACCTATGTGCTGATCTAGATTAGAAAACCACCAAATGGATTTTCATACGGCTTCACCTGCTGAGATATTTATGAGGCATATTAAATATTAGTATGTATACATATGTGTAATGTTTAAAAGAATAGAAACAACTTAGATCAGTGTTTCCTTCCCACTCGATGGACCGACGACATGCAGTAGACGTTTGTATACGATATACGGTTATTTATAAATTGGCTGAAATATGACGATTTATGTAGAAAATGCATACCTACAGAAAAATATGCTTTTCTGGCTTGCGCTTACGCAGCGCAGGCCAGCAAACCCTATTTTTTCTGAAAACTACGGATTTATTTAGGTTCATTAAAAAAATATTATTTTTTGCTTTGTTAATCACTAACCATACCTATGTACATATGTATAGAATGTTCTCCCGCACAGATGCTAGATGCCAAACTCAACATTGTTGAATGTCTCATGACTTGTCATTTTCACCAAGGTTGCATGCATCGAAGCCGGGAGTGGCCTATATTCCCAATATACTTCACGAAATTATCAGATGTTAAACCGATACTAATGGATAAAAAATTTTAAAATTGTAATGCCAGAAATATTTTCCAAAGCAAAAATGCAAACAAAGAAAACTATTGTACATAATAAGTTAATTAATATCATTCACCAAAAGGAACCGAAGATTAAATGGTTAGGATTTATCATTTCTAATATCTAGGCTTGATTAAAAATATACAATAACAAAGAAGTGGTGTATCGGCTTTGTAGCGTTCCGCATAGATTCATACAAAAGACATCAACGCGCTCTTCGTGCTACGACTAGCTCCACAAAACTTCCTACTAAAATTCTAAGTAGCGTGAGTCTGGCCGGAATTTGGTAACGAGACGTGATCGTTGCGTCGACGCGACGCCACGATCACGCCTTGCCAGACTTGCCCCTCTGATTGTAAGTATGTACCAGTGACATAAGTACATCGGTAGCTCCCCCTGAATGGTACCTACAAATTGTTTTAATGACATTCATTTTGATATTATAATATTGAATCTGGTGTTTTTTTTATCATAAACGAATAACATTCGTAAGTAGCAAGTAGTGTAAGTAGTAGTAGTATGTACAATGTTAAAAATATATTTATACTACACCTGCTCGGAAAGTTGCCTATTCCTTTTCCAAATATAAAATAGAAAGTAAGTCATTGCAGGCGTATAGGAATCCGGGAGGAAATCTATGGAATTTCATTTCTCACGCGTTTTAGCGGGCGAGAAATGTGTATGGAAATCCATATCTAACGTGTTATTTTTTTTTATTTACAAATTTCGACCGGTAGCGGTGGTTATTTTTATTATAAGTCAAACGATAAAAAGTTTTTACTCCAAGTCCGCTTATGCTTCTTCTGATTTCCGAACAATATTTTGAAAAAAGAACCCATGTGATAAAGGCTTGTGCGGGAAGTTCTTCTAAATTTGAATTTTGTGTAGGCAATTTTATTAATTCTACAGAATATCGTCGAATGATAGTGAAAGTTTTATGACACCACCCGCCAGAAGTAAAAGATTTATTCTGCTTTTTATTTTCCTCGAAGGTGTAGTATAAAGCACTATGTATCACTCGGCAGAAAGTGCGATTCCTACCTCGTGCGTTTTAAGGCCCGAGGCGCAGCCGAGGGCCTCAAATGACACACTCGATAGGAATTGGGTACTTTCTCTACTTTTTCTAGGTGTATAATGTACTATTATTATACTCACAAAAGTAAAATATAAGTAAGGGATTAATAGGTATAATAGGTACCTATGTATAATAGGTATATACATAATGTAATGCACAAATGTACAATACACTCCCATGCGAGATGCCAGTGCAGATCTCAGTTCCCCCACAGAATAAGAATAAGGTACCTATGGCGTGATCAAACGTACCAGATCCTTTATAGCTATTTTCTTACCCTAATTGATTACGTTATCAAAGGACACTGTTTAGCATGATCATGTATGTGATCATTTTCCGTAGATCAACTGGAACATATGTTACTCTTTATTTTACCAAAAAAATCTATAAATAAATAGACTTTATTGATAAAGAAAATAACAATCAAATAATATAAACAAATTAAACTAGTATTTACAATTGAAACAATTGAGCTAACTGCAGACTGTTGCAAACAATCTACAGGTAGCACAACTGGTCCATATCAGTACCAGTCGGAAGCATTTGCGAATAAATTCTTGCATTAAAATATTTTTATTAGTAAAATTTAACTTCAAAGATTACCTCACTGTACATAAACCTCGGTGTTACTATACTTTCCACAAATACATATACTTTCCCACATTCCACAAACTTCAGCTTCATTATCATAGCTGATTTCGAAATAAGAAGGTTCTATATTCCACTGTATGTTTTTTTATATTAGTCAGACTTAAAAACTATATAGATACTCTTTATAAAGGACTTCGAAAAAGGAGGAAGTTTTCGGATATATCGTAGACAGAGATTCTCAGTCTACGAGCTGTATGTACTTATCCTTTTTATTGTATGTTTATCGATTTCTCGTCAATTATGGACTGATTTTGAAAATAATTTAGCTTAATTTTAATATAATACACAGAGTTTTTTCAGGGCTACTAAGGAAAAGTCTGAAATCGTGAGAGTTATCGAAATGTCATGGTAGGAGTTACGTGCTCGATTTAGAAAAAAATAAGTTCTGTATTAAAAAAAGACAAAGAACTTATAAAGTTTAACTTTTATGGAAATGAGTGTTTGAAAAGAAAAATCTCTTTCTTTATTATTTTCGGTTTTTTAGTCTATAATAAATAAATATACGTACGACGACTATGTGCCCAAAGTTGTTGGAACACCTTCAAAATTGAATATTTATAAATTCAACTTTATGAATTCCGTAAAGGACTATGCGAAAGGTAGCTTTGCTGTATTTTTAAAAGTTTACTTTTCCAGAAAAACTACAGAAGTTCTTCTTCTTTTTTGAATGCAGAATTAAATTTTTACTTATTTCTTAACACCAGTCTCATAATTTACACATAAAACCCAATGTATCGGTTGTGCTCCCACCAAGATTTCCGGCGTGCTGTAGCCGAAGTGTTACATGCCCGATTCGGCAACATTCGTGTTGCGCTGCCATCATCTGTGTCGAACCAGGCTCTTCGGCTCTAGCCAGCATTATTGATACCTAATCAACTTTTTTACCGAAATTTTCTTCGATTAACAAGAATTTTTAAACAAAATATTTTGGATTTTCCTAAAATTCACTTCTTTAAATTGTTAAGTATTGTGTTTTAAGTGGTTTTAAGAGGTAAATCAACATACATAAAAAACTTTACTCTTATCTATAGGTAGGTCGGTATATAATTTTTCGAAGCCAGCAAGATGTTTTTGAGCCAGGCACAAACATCTCAACTTGACAACTCATCACTCATTACTGAATCATTGAATAAACAGAAAAAATTCGTCAAAATAGTTCTTTCCTCATTAGAACCAGGCGAAAAGTAAATTGTAGGTGATATCACTGATAAATTGATAACGCTGGCTGATATCAACCTTTTTGCAGTTATCAGCAGGTACTCACACCTATTCGGTATTGTAAACTGTAGGTAGGTTACCACAGGTCCGTAACACAAGCGCAATCAGTCGCACGATAAGAGTAGCGGTCACCACTGGTGGTGTGGTGATTTTTATCATTTTTTCCAGAAAAAGTAACTTTAAACTAAATCAAAATGGGTTGTGGTGAATTCCTTGTGAAATATATTCTGTTCTTCACGAATCTGGCCTTCGCGGTGAGTAAATTATCTGTATTTAAGTAATTTAGGATCCTTTTCTAAAAATTATTTAGTTATGTAGGTTATCTACTATACCCTCATATCAAGTGAATATCTCAACAAGGTAGGTAGGTAATCCAAAACTTCTTTGTAGGTAGGTAACGGTATAGACGATAGTTAAGTATATTGATTATTTATCTTTATCTAAGTTTTGTGAATTTATGGGCACTAACAATTTAAAACCCACCAAAATAAATTACTCATATAGTACATACTCAGGCTTATAAGTTACAGATTTATGAGACCAGTGTCCTCAGGAGCACCCAATATCACACACGCACACTCATACACATACCCACTCAAATATACCACATTCTCTTGGAAAGACTGAATGCAAAATTTGACTTGTATAAAAAAATACCTAATACCTACAGAATAATACCTAGATTTAATATAGTAGTAGTTAAAATTACCAACAAATATGTTAGTAACTAACCTAATAATAATAACTTTTTACCATAAGCTCTACTTTAATGTCGTGTCAGGAAGCGGGCGAAGAGACTACGCCGCAGTTTAAACTTTTGTGGTCTCTTCGTTCAACCTGTAACCTGTTATACTTGGACTTGTTCAAATAAACGGTTTTTGTATTTGTATTTCCGAAAAATGTTAGGGACCATTTTTGGGAAATACTCAAATGTGGCTAGGCTAACAGATATAAAATACATAACAGATTTCAATAAATTTATTTCTAAGTCAAATTTTATACTTCAAACAGCTTTATATAAGTATAAAAAATATAGTATAAAAAATTAAATAAAAAAAGCCTTTATTCACAGATCAATTTTCAATAGGTACATTTATAATATAATATAAACGGTGGAATAATATATACCTAGGATTGGAAAAAAACGAAAGGGACGGCATATAAAAAGATGGGAAGATGACCTACCAAAGGGACTGGTCCAGTTGTCTTTCTACATGGCCTCCCCTAGTTTCTTCCACTCATCTCTGTCACGAGAAAATCTTCTCCATCCCTTTGGTAGGTCATCTTCCCATCTTTTTATATGCCGTCCCGTTCGTCTTTTTCTATTCCTAGGAAACCATTTCATAATGTATCCACTTTTCTCTATTTGTTTCTCATAATGTGGCCATGGCGTGTAGTATAGTAATTATTATCAAATAACAAAAAAGTCCTTGGTTAAAATTCTCCGTGAAAATTAAATGTCTCTGTTTTACTTCAAAGTTGAATAATTTATCCGAGAGTTAGGTAATCCTCAGAAGGTAGGGAAGCATTATGATAGTTAGCATTATGAGTATTAGGATAATTTCACCGACCAACATCTAGGTGAAAATTAAAATCCAGAATGTGAAGGTTGAACTAATTTCAAATTAATTAATAACGGTTACATGGCGTATTTTACCGTTTATATATATATATATATACATTAATTAGACAAAACTACACAATGATGATTGATCAATAGAATACTACATAAAAAGATGAATTTTATACGCGCGCTCGCAAAACGGCAAACATTATGATTCTGACATAATACACAAAGAAAATAACAATCAAATAATATAAAGAAATTAAACTAGTATTTACAATTGAAACAATTGAGCTAACTGCAGACTGTTGCAAACAATCTACAGATAGCTCAACTGGTCCATATCAATACCAGTCGGAAGCGTCCCCAAGACGCTGGCTGCATTGCCCCGCTGTATGGCAATGCTAATGCATATTATATAAGTATAAAAAGTTTTATTTTATATATTTTTATATATTTTTTTTATATATTTTGATATATTTTTTATATATTTTTATATATTTTTTTTATATATTTTTTTTTTCTATACTTTTATAAATTTATGGTATTCTGACATACCTTATTGTCTATAAAATATCTGCGAATTAGTTATTATGTAATGATTTTGTAATAAGGTGGCCTATTAAGGCTGGGTGGAGTCCACCCCGTGGACTAGACACACCAGTGTTCATCCAGCACACCACTGACAACCTACATACTTATGTTTGCCCCCATTTCACTCACTATATATATATATATCCTGTCCGTAAACAGCGTGGACATATTATACCAAAAGCTGCCGATAATCTTAGGCCCTCCGCACATGGAGCTACTCAAAAATGACGGAACTAATCGGTAATTGTAATTACAAACTAGTTAGAAACTGTACCTCGCACACGACGCTATTCAAGTTGCAAGGTTTCAGTCACTATTGAATTTTTTGAAATTAAATGTATACATACATACACGTAATGTTTAAACGTGTAATGCTCATAGTATCTGCACCTTGCAATTAGATTAATTTCAATGTAACCTCTTCAAGCATCGCCTTAGGAAACAAGAAAACCTGTAATGCTGTAATGTTGTTGTTTCTAAATAAATAAATCCCAGTGGTGGTTATGGCCTCTCTCCACACATTGTCAGTGACGATGAGTGGAGAGAGGCCATATTTGCAAGAGGTGTCTAACCTAAATAGGTTTTGTTATTTATATGTATTGTATTGAGTAGTAACTACATTTGATTACCTAATTAAATAAAAAACAGCTCTAACTATGTTGAAATTTAAAATCCAACATTTAAAATACATTCCCAAGTAATTACTTCAAAAACTAGGTACCTACACTGCTTACACTAAATACTTACTTCTTAATTTTTTCTCAAAGTCCCTATAACATCATGAAAAATACATACTTACCTGTAATGCGAGATTTGTATGTGTTTGTGATTTATTCTCCACTTTTCATCTAAAGTATCAATAAACGCATAGGAAAGGTACTGTCAATGACAAAAATCGTTAAACCGGGGTTAACTTAGTTCATTATTATAAACATATAATATAATAAATGTAGGTAACTTAAATTATTCATGCCCATTTTAGGTGTAGGTATAAGAGTAAGGAACTAGTTTTTGAATAATATAAATTTTTGTGTTTGACGATACCTAATTGTCCATTTAAGGTTTTCAAACCTAAATTCTAAGCCTAAATTACAAAAGCAGACGCCTAAAGTCGATCTCACCTTTTCACTGATAAGATTAGATATATCTCCGCTTTCTGATTGGCTGCGCTATCACTCACTACCACAGTTTAGGTGTCAGTGGGTATCTTTATTACGGTTATTAATAGTAACATCGATCGCGCGATAAACAAAACAAGCACAACAATGTTGCACAAAGTTGTGAATAATCTGGGGATTATTTGTTTTCATGCTGCCACTTCCTCTGATGATTCAGTTGCTGTCATCATATCCTGTCAGGCCCGGTTTCCACTAAGCACGAGAATGAGAAAGCCTCTTTAAGTCTAACAAAATCAGAACCTTATAACTTTATTTCTTTAGGCTTACCAAATAAGCACTTAGACAAGTCAAATGTATTGCCAGGACAAGAAGTAACCTACATATGTTACTATGCATTTTCCACTGGAAAGAATGGAGAGTAACATATGTAGGTTACTTCTTGTCCTGGCAATACATTTGACTTGTCTAAGTGCTAGTTTCCACTAACACTATGCTAAAAAACAAGTCTATTGGTTGCTTGGTTAGGGCGTGAAGGAAGGACAAACAAACAAACCCACTTTAGCGTTTATAATAGTAAGGATTTGAAAAATTATTTCCGTATAGAATGGAGAATGATGCCGAGGTGGTCCCAAAATTTTTATTTCCGAGGCATAAGTATTTCTCGCGTAAAACTTAAAAAATAACAGTGTTTGAAGTCGGTCATAACTTTTTTCAAAACAATTATATAAAAGCTATAATGAATAGAATATAATAGAATATTTCTTTATTGCACCATCAATACATTTAATATTTATACAAGAACTTAATAGTAACTATTTCTAGTATGGTACTATCGGCGGCCTTATCGCTAACAGCGATCTCTTCCAGGCAACCTTTGGATGGATAGGATTCGTATGGATAGGACGGTGGCGTAATTAATGAGTTATAAACAAAATAATTTTGACATTATAAGTATTTAGATAAAAACAAACTGCAAAAATTGTATGATAAGCGTAACACAAAAATAATACAAATAATTTACAAGATAGCAATAAATATATTAAGATTTATCACGAGCGGACAGATAATGTTGATAAAACATACTTTTGAAAATATGAAGGGATTTAGCTTGTCGAATGGATACAGGAAGGGCGTTCCAGAGTCACCATAGAACTGGAAAGTGTGTAAAGGAATTTTTAAAAGAAGAGTATCAGAAGAACGAAGGGATAGTGAATGGGACTGATGGAGAAACTCAAAACGGTCTTTTAGATAAGACGGTGTTGATGGAAGGAAAATAACAGAGTAATGGAGATTAAGAACATGAGCATTCCGGCGAAGACGAATGGGTAGCCACTTGAGCCTGTTACGGTACTCAGTGATGTGGTCAAATTTACGCAGGCCAAATATAACCTAACCTAACCTAACCTAATGGAATAGTTCTGAAGCCGCTCAAGCTTATTGAAGGAAGTTACGCAATCGCTTTAAAGAAGCACCTATACCAAAAGTCTTCCTGGAAACTGCTGCCAGTTGAGGACCCCACGATAATTGCCTATCCACAAGTAATCCCAGATTTTTTACTGATTTCGATCGCGACCCCATTAAAAATTACTTTCGGCATGTCAACCCAGTCGATACGAGCGATCATCCTAGAGCTACCTATAACAATCACTTGGGTTTTACTAGGGTTTACCTTGAGCCCAAATGATTTGCTCCAGTCGCGGATGTTTTCGAGATCTTTATTGACCTCTGCAATGGCTTCATTTAGCCATTTAATAGGGGCTTGCGTGTAAATCTGGTAATCATCTGCATAGAGGTGGTAGGGAGAAGATAAATGTTTGGAGATAGAGTTGATGAAGATTGCAAAGAGAAGAGGAGATAGAACGCCGCCCTGAGGAACGCCAGTATCTAGTTGGCACCATGTTGAAAATGAATCCTCAACACGAATGCGTTGCCGACGTCCATTCAGGTAATTACGAAACCAGCCAACCACTGACGGCGATATGTTAAAAGAGCGGAGGAGAGCTAGAAGAATGTCAAAGTCAACGTTGTTGAAAGCGTTGCTGAAGTCTAGGAGTGATAGAATAGTTACAAGTCCGTCGTCCATGCTATTTCTGATGTCATCGGTGATTTATACAAGAGCAGTCACAGTACTATGGCCTGGATGGAAACCGGAATGGAAGGGATTCAAAAGATTGTTGGAAGTAAGAAAAATACTCAGCTGTTGGTGCACAAGGCGCTCTAAGACTTTAGAGAGGAAAGGGAGAATAGAGATGGGACGGAACTCCGAAAAGGAAGAAGGATTAGGTTTTTTAGGGAGGGAGGTGACCTGAGCCTCCTTCCATACACTAGGGAAAGTTTCAGTCTCAATGGAGTAGTTAAAAAGGTAAGTTATTACTGGAAGGATTTCATCAAGAATCGGGATGATCATCTTTTTACTTATGCAGTCGCTACCAACAGCATTAGACGTGATGGAAAGGATACTCTTTTTAACATCGGCATCAGTAAATTGGCTGAACGAAAATTGAGAAAAGTCGGGAGTGGAAAGAGAAGCCAGAAAATTCAAAGTTTTAAGTTTAGCAGATCCATCAAAGCTGGAAGAGGCAGAGAAGTGTGAGTTTAAAGAATTTATATCGAGATCTTTGGGTGTATCTTGACGTGATTTTCCGATCCCGAGTGTGCGTAGGAACTTCCATACTTTTGCCGGGTCTTTATTCGTAACATATTCATGGATGTAACGGCGTTGTACAATGAAATTTGCGATTAGGGGTAAATATTTGTCCATGAAAAATGAGGTAAATTAAAGATATGTAAAACCATCTACAACAACCAGCCGTGGGGTCGCGGCGTACGAATATTGACCCCTCCAACTCAACCCGTGGATGTCGTAAAAGCCGACTAAGGGAACCTACCAGAGGAAGGGCAGCAGCTTCCTTCTGAGTATTTTTAAACACCAACACTGCGATCACCAATCCTCCTGCCAAGCGTGGTGATTATGGCAAATCCCCCCTACATGGGAGACCATCCACTCGATGGACCGACGACATCGTAGCGGTCGCAGGGAGTCGATGGATGGAGGCGGCTCAGGACCGCTATTTGTGGCGTCGTACGGGGGAAGCCTATGTCCAGCTGTGGACGTGTATGGGCTGATGATGATGAAAACCATCTAAACAATTGAACACTGTTTGGAAATTTCAATTGCCCGTGCCTGGATAAATAAAAAACCCAACGCATAAATTCGTAAATAACTCAGTCTGGTAACTTTTCACGCCTAAACGGCTGAACGGATGATATCCCGAGGACGGACATAGGCTAAAAAAGGCTAAAAAGCGCGTACAAAGTTGCGGGAATAAGCTGGTAAATATAATAAATAAAATAAATAGAAAATGATATTTTTCTTCTCAGCTGGCCGGCCTCGCCCTTCTGGGTTTAGGCATCGCAGTGCAGCTCCAAATCAGCGCCATCACCGACCTGACAGACTCCAACTATGAGCTCGCACCTATCTCATCCATGGTCATCGGAGGAGTCATCTTCATCATAGCGTTCTTCGGCTGCTGTGGCGCTATTCGAGAGAACAACTGCATGCTGGTCACTGTAAGTTACCATCCTTACCTACATATAATGAATATATGAAAAAGAGAAGTTTTTTTCAAAAATCTAACAGAGCGTCTGGTCGAAGCGACGCGTGACCCGAGAGCTGGTGAGTTTAATGAAGTGCATCAGCATTGCCAATATTGCCATGCAACGGGCACCAATCGTGGAGACGCTCGCTTCCGATTGGTATTCATATGGATCAGTTGAGCTATCTCTAGATTGTTTGCTTGCAACAGTCTGCAGTTAGCTCCACTGTTGTCAGACCTACACTAACGTACGTTTGTGTTGTTTCCAGTACTCTATCTTCATGCTGGTACTGATGATAGTTAAGCTGGCGCTGTCGATCTTCATCTTCGTGCGTCTTGGAGACATCGTGGCGGAGGTGCCTACCTTCTTGGATGAAGCCTTCAAAAGAGATCCCCAGGGGTACAACGCGCTTGAAGCGACGGTAAGGATTTTAACCCAACAATAACACCAGCCTTCATATACCAGTCCATTGATGGACATAGTCTCTTCTAATAAGCGCTCCATTGGCTCGTGGAACATCCACCGGGGGGCAGGCAATAGTGCCTCCAGCAGATCAATTCTACCACCGAACTGCGATCTCCAACCTGCATGCCCAGCGTGGGGATTATGGACATTACCCCCATAGGTATGATAAAAGCCCAAATGGTGCTTATCAGGAGGAAGCCTTCGTTCAGCACTAGTTACCTCCCTCCACAACTCTTCCGGCGAGTGTCGTAAGCGGTGACTAAGGGCTATACACCGGTGGGCGGGCAGCAGCGCCCCCAGTAAAACAAACCAACCACCAGAACTTCGATCGCCAACCCGTCTGCCAAGCGTAGCGATTATGGCAAAGCCCCTCAACATGACAGACATAACAAAAAATCGGCCCCCAGTTCCCGGTGGCCCAGCTACCCTCGGTTACTTCGGTCATTAGGGAGATCCTTAGGGTAGGCTTATGTTCAGCAGTGGACGTCAATCAGTCTGCTGATTTAATGATGATGAGTTACCTCCCCACTTACTTTATTAGTGGTAGTGAGTTTGATGGTTCGTCCAGTATGCTAGCTGGGTTGTCACTTATAGGTGCAGTTAGCAACGAAATTCCATGAACAATTCCAACATTACAAAATTTCTTATCACTAAACTGTTTCACAATTGAATGGCAGACTAAACAACGAAATTTCCAAAAGTAATGGAACATTTTATAAAACTAACGTTTTACTATACTACTTATATTATAATTTTGTCAATGGTGTGTGTGTAGGTGTATGCGTGTATAGTGAATACATATGATTTTGGCATTTATTCTTTCTTTTCATTGATTCTTTTACATCCCTTGTGATGACAATTTTACTGCACGGACTACTTGTACCTATAGTATTACGTACAAGTACGTGGGCGAGCTTTGGGCGAGCCCATCGGACCTGTTGAAATACCAAATTTTGTTTTAAAATGAAATAATCTTATTCTTTTCGTTTCAGTTCAAATGCTGCGGTACATCGGGCCCTCTCTCGTACATGAACCTGAGTCTACCTTCAACTTGCTGCTCCCTCGGTGGTGATCAGTGCACCCTGCTCAATTCGTACCCGGTATTGTTACTAACATGATTTTTATCAAACCAATTACACTTAGTTACTTATAATTAATTAATAACATCATCATGCTAAATCGGCAGGTATATAGGTACCGGTCGGTACCTATATACCTGCCTATTAAATTAAGCAGATTCCCAGCATGTATAGCAAGATAGATACCGCACTTAGATGAAAGAAACGTCTTAGATAGGTACCGAACTAAAATTTACATTGTAAAAAAAAAACTTGTCCGCTGTAACAAAAATCCCGCCACCAGAGATTAGGACCCGCCCGGTCCCCAAAGTAGCACTTTTACCAATTTTTATTCAGTATATCATTTACCTACACCCTGACTTGAGTGACTCCATTTAACAGCTTCAAAAGCTGATTTAGTTGCATCAGTCTGGCAGTGTCTGGTCAAAAACTTATATTTTAGCGATATTAACTTTAGACGTAAGCAATAACTAAGAGTAAGCAACCCTGGTAAAACGCCTGGAAACAGAGGGGCGTAACGACGTGAAGGTATAAAATTGGGAGCGTTTGGGTCTCTGTCAAAGATTCCCTTCTAGTCGATCTATATTAATTATTATATATAATTCTATGGTGATACTTAGCTAGCCAAATACATAGTTTAGACCAGCCTTCTTTCTCCTCTTCAAGCTCTATAATGGCCGCCAGTATCTAACTGCAGGAACACTTTTCTTGTGCAACAATTTTGTAAGGAGCGTTTTAATGTTGTGGGTTTTTAAAAGTGTTTCTCTTTATATTTCTGAACTATGTATGTATTGGTGGCTTTATTTATTATACCATTTGTTAAAAAAAATACACAAAATAATTTTTGTTTCAGGGTTGTAACTCGATCATCGGTGATTTCATCCACACTTTCGGCCTGGCCATCGGCGTTGTGGCCATCGTTGTTGTGGCTATTGAGGTAACAACTAACTCAATTCCAATACCGTCTTAACCATCACGCGAGCATGAGATCACCTACTGCTAGCTTTATACCAAACAATGGATTCCTGGCTCTTGCTATCAAGGGTCTCGCTAGACTAGAATTCGGTTGACATAAGTTAATTCGGCATAGAATATCGACCCCTCCAACTCAGCCCGTGGATGTCGTAAGAGCCGACTAAGGGACCTACCAGAGGAAGGGCAGCAGCTTCCTATTGTGTATTACTAACACCTTACTGCGATCACCAATCCGCCTGCCAAGCGTGGGGATTATGGCATAAATTTATTAGCTTCCTACAAAGTAGTACCTATGTCATTGATGTTAGTGCCACACGATTTATTATCGTTTCTGCCGAAATTACGCGTTGGAAGAGAAACGCAAAAGATAAATAATAGATTCAGGCGTTACTTTGCGGAAATCCATTGCAAAATATTAGAATGTTTTTTTTTTTAGTAACAATTCCGCGTATAACCAGCCAACCAGCGAGAGATAGTATTCATCAAAGTTAGTTGTCAACAAATTTCGTCTCTCCACGCCAAGTGAAGTGACTTGGCGCGAGGAGCTCGAGGAGGCAACATCATTGGCTGGCGCGAGAATCTCGGAGTCGACTGAGATAGACTGAGTATTCTGTTTAAGGCCTAGCCGCGATCTTAAGCCGCCGCCGGTCCGCGGCGGTAGTTTCCGCTCTACCTATGTTCTTGTCTACTCATATGCCTCAGCCTAAATGACGTTACAGCATGCTCACCTAACATCTTTTTTCCTTTCAGCTCGTCGCGGTTGTCTTCGGCCTGTGCCTGGCAAACCACGTCCGCAACAAATACAGAAGAACCCGCTACTAAGCCACACTTAGATATATTTGAGGACAAACTTTACATAATTTTTTACTTAAATTACCTTTCTAGTTATAATTATAATTAAGATAATATATTGTTCATTTCATTTTTTTCGTTTATTACGTGTTCGCAATGAAGTATTATTTTATAATCACTAAGCTAATAAACTCATTGCGTGTAAACGTAGTAGGTATACTTTGTATCTGACAAAACAAGGTCGATAGATTTTTTAAAGACGCTGTCAAACAAACTATTTTATGTATAACTAGCAACCCGCCCCGGCTTCGCACGTGTAGTAGAGCATATTATATTAACTCAAAGGAGCTTGAAGGGTTGACTGTTTCCGACACTTCAACGAATTTACACAAAACCGTGAGAAATTATATACATATTTAAACCAGGCAGGTTTAAATATGCATGTATCACTGTATCGATTGGTGAAAACTGCATGAAAATCTATTCAGTAGTTTTTGAGTTTATCGCGAACAGACAGACAGACGCGGCGGACTTTGATTATTATGTTGTGATAGACGCGTAACAGAGTAGTACATTTTGGGTACGTATATTACAGGTTTTATCTCTGTCCGGTTTTTTTTTTCAGTTTCCGTAGCGCCTTAAGTATTTTGTTAGCAAATCTAGAAGCTTGCCAACAAACCTTGTAGTAAAATAATTTTCTTATGTAGTTATTATTCTCCGCAAAATCACCATATAATGTTTTATTAAGTATTTAATGTACTAGGTAGGTATTTACAGAATTCCCTTTTTTCATGTAGGTAAGTAAATGAAATTTTGTTCCCTCCTGCTTTCTGTCTTGTTGAAAGAGATCCAATATAGATCAATAACACAGCCACACAAAACAAAAAATTCTTGGCCCAGGGGTCTGACTACGTTTACTGTATGTTTTTGGGTTCGGTGAATCAGAACCCAAGGGTAGATTGATCCTGTCACGTCAGGATTTTGACATAACCTCAAAAAAAAATCGACGCTGTCCGCTGTCATACGGTATAGGGTAGTGGAAAATGGAGTCCCTGGATTTTTTGAATAGATGGTTATAGGGTACATGGTTATGGGTTTTGTTTTGTAACATTGATATAATGCGGTTTGACTTTGATGATTTATTTTCTTAGTATCGGAATTACAGGGTTCCGGGGTTACAGGGTTATAGAGTTAGTGGTTATGGCATGAAGGGTTATAAGTTATTTTAATGAAGTGATTAGTTTTTTGGTTTGAGTAACAACGTTATAGGGCTAAACAGCGTTGATTATCGGGTTTTTGTTTTGAATTTATGTCAAAATCCTGATCCATCTAACCTTGGATTCTGATTCAGCGACCCCAAAATCATACAGCAAACGTAGTCAGACCCCTGGACCAAGATTTTTTTTGTGTCGTCAGCCACACAGGCTGACTATTTAATTAATTTTAGAACTTAAACTATGTTTAGTAAGTACCTACAAATAAATACACAAATTAAAATATCCACTTTTTTATTCCGAGATCCACTGTCCCTGAAGCTAGATAGAAAAATATTTTCGCCTGTGAGACTGGCTTATTCCTACTACGAATCTTTACAAAGTAAGAGCTCTTGTAAGCTAAATCGAGCTCAATTTTGTTGTTTTGAACTACGAATTCGTAAATACACCGCATTCTACAACAAAAGCTAACCACTTTTACCGTATAAGAATAAGGAGATAGCAAAAAACAATAAGAATAAATTTTTTCAGGGACCAGGGAAAATATTTTACCACGTCCCTAATTTTTTTATTGATTTTGTTCAAAATTTTTGCTTTATTACATCTAGAAGTTCCAACCATCTTAACATCCTGACTTGACTACCTGTGTTGCCTGAAATAAATGATTTATTATTTATTATTATAACCTCTGAACCACTAGAAACAACCCCCGTTATTGGTTCTCATAAAATTAAAACGGTCACCACGATTGTTAAGGATAACAAAAAAAAAAAAAAACTGTAAAAATTACAAGCACAATATTCATTATGAATGTAAGCGGGTTAACTACGAACCTAGTTTGTGTTGGAAGAACACCAACGTTTCATCCCTTAACTAGGTTCTTCCAACACGAACTAAGTTCGTAGTTAACCCGCATTCATAATGAATTTATCAAACTACGAAAGTTTTTATGGTCAAAAAGCACAATATTCTTTTATTGAAACAGAAACACCTTAAAGACCTTCAAATAAGTGAGTGCATGCTTAATATACCTATACTGGTTTTCAGGCAAGGCCTGGCAAGGATGTGTGTTGTTTATGTTCTGACGTGGGACTCGAACCCGTGACCTCGCAGTAATGATGGCGCCATGCATTGCGTATAACGGCACACTAACCGGTCCGGTGAAGTAGGCGCTTGACCATACAATGAATGAAGGTATTGGTTAGGTCCCTATATCGATACTCCGTCATCTGGTGTACTGTAGTTGCTTTGGGATCTAGTAGATGCTGTGAAAGTGTCCAGTTTTATTTATTAAGTAGGTATCCTTCCTCATCAGCACAAAACGTCAACTTTTTTACGAATAAACTACAAATTTACGCTTTTTGAAGTTTTCCCTTTACTTGTGCTCGATACCTCCACGCGTTCCTGAGAAAAGAGGGTTGACAGACGGATAATAAAGTGATCCTATAAGGTTCCGTTTGAAGTACGGAACCCTAAAAAGATTCTGTGCCTTAACAAACCCCACCCACGTGGGGGACGGCTTCGGGGGATTAGCGGAATAATCCAGTCAGTCAGGCATGCATCAAAATAATTAGTGAAAATGTTGATGAGGCATATTATCTCAAATCCAAGTAGGTTCCTTCCCATGCATATGGATGATCGTTGATACAATATTTCGGGATAGTGGAAACGCGGCATACCTTACTGGTCAATGCACCATGTTCATCGACCAGTTTATCGCTGGCTTAATTACCGTATTAACAAATATTTATTCTAATTTATACACAAGCGGGTCCAGAATACATTTTTCGGAATTCTTGAGTTAAAATACTCGTTAATCAGTAAGAGACCGTTAGGTTAGAATGCCATATTTTAAAGGGTGTTAAGTTTGTCAACCTTCGGAAGTAGGTAGTATTATGCAGCTGCAGCTTCTTAAGGTAGTTATGCCATAAAACCTGCACTCTGCAGCTCTGCACCACCAATAACCACGTTAGTACCTAAATAGTTATTGTTAAGTAGATACTAACATACCCATCAAACATTAAATATGTAAGTAAGGGAACTTTCTCACATTAACCGAGAGCACTTTCTCAACCCTCAGGTTGAACTTTGTATAACAATGCGATTAGCGCCTTAGAAAATGAAAGTGACTGAAAACCCGCTAATCAAGAGATGCAAATTAATACAATCATTCAGTATTCTAGGTCTCAAATCAACGCTTCTAGTTAGTTGGGAGTTAGGATGCAGTGTGACACCGTTGCTTAGCCTACCTAACTAGGTTTAGTTCAATCGAGCATCGACACGACACACTTCCGAAATAAGCTCAAATCAATACGTTGAGGTAAGAACAGCGCAAAAAGAAAGGAGGACGACCAAATCCGGTCTCTGATCCTTTTAGAACGCACTTTAATTGAAAACCTGTTACAAAAGCTTTTTTAATGAAGAACGTTGGCCTACTTAATAAGTACCTACCTATTAGCCGACCCATTCGATAAACAGTTACTTTCAAACGCTATTTTTCGACGAAGAGTTGTTCTTGTGGACAAACACGATTGCTTAGATCAGGTGTGTACATATGTATCTATGCGCTCGCGCCCGTTGCTAAGCAAACTAGCTCCGCGGAAGCTAAAAGTTAATTTACAAAGAAACACTTTGAACTTAGCAATTTCAATACAAATAATTAGGTACGAAGACATTTAGCGCAGAGCGCCAACACACGGAGAGGTAAACACGATGCGTAGAGACGCGCGGCCGGCGGCAGCAGCACCGTTAGGGCTACCGTATAAAGGCGCACCCCTCCGCGAGTGCGGCACTCCGCGCGCAGCCATGAGCCCGCTAGCGCATCTCTTGTTCGCGGCCGCCGCGCTGCACGCCGCCTCTGCCGCCGCTACCCCCATCTTCCCCAGCAAGCCCCCCACCCCTGCCGTCCCCGACTCCAAACTCGTCCCTGAGATCATCCCCGAGGCCCCTATTCAGAACAACAAACCTCTCGACAAGATAGATGAACCCGCGCTCATCGCAAGTGAAATCGAAAACAATCTCCGCGCGAAACCAGAAGACATTCCCGTTCAAGTGGTTATTGAAGAGGTCAAGCCTGCGATAAAGAACAATGAAGTGTCCGACGACGTCGAGGAGAAGGAAAGGTTCCAGATTGATCTGAAGAACCCCGGCCCACCGCAGCGACAAGAGCACGAGACGCAGAACTCCGATCAGTTCTCTGACGCGCAGCAGAAGCTGACCGCGGTGCAGGAGTCCATCGCGCAGACGCAGAACCTGCTGACGCAGGGCGTCAAGGACCTCGGCGATGATATCTCCAACTGGCTCACGACTAACGAACAGGTGTCTGTGATTGAAAAACACATCCAGTCGTTGAGAGATTCATTCACGGCTCATATCCAAAAGTTGACCGAAACCGTCCAGAAACTCGCTGCGCCACAACCTTTGAAAACAGATGAGAACTCAGAGCATGCTCAAATAAAACCTGATTTGAAAAAAGTTGAGGCAAGTATAAAAAATTTGGAGAGTAAATTTGATAACGGAGTGAGGGCGCTTTCCGAAGGCGTCAACATTGTAGCCTTGCTGAGGGCGGAGGACGAGAGCGCTAACCCAGCCGTCACGCAGCCAGCTCCCAGCCCAGCCGGACCGAGTGTGGTTAATCAGTTTAATCAGTTGTTCAGCTCGTTTCAACATACCGTCACGGGTGCATGGCAAAACGTGACAGCCATGTTCAACTCGCCCAATAACCCGCCCAGCAACGTGCAGGCAGACACGCCCGCCGGCGGCAGCCCAGGCCCCTTCGGCTTCTTCCAAAATCTTTTCGGTCAGAACCAAAATCAGGGAGCATCGTCCCCACCACAAGGGTTCATCACCCAAATTCAGAATATCCCAAACAACATTATTTCATTAGTGGGTTCGTGGCAGACGACTGCGAAGCCGGCCGCGGGAAGCAACAATGTCCCGCTGAGCCCCACGAAGGCGACACCGGCAGCACTCTCGGCCGATACAATCGTAGCGGAACCAACAGCTTCAGCGCCGGCTTCAGCGGCAGTGGTGACAGCCTCAGCAGCAGCGGCGCCGGCCCCACAAGCTGTCGGCCCTATCAGACAGATCGTTCAAAGAATCCAAAGCTCCATCAACAACCCTGAGAAGCCACGAGATACAGAGAGGCCTGATGACCTCCAAACAAAAGGAGGCCTCTACTACGGCGGACACCGACCCGGTGGCGGCTCTGGTAAGTTATTATCCCTTCCTTAGTTGTAGGAACAGGCAGGACGCGTAGAAAATGACGAACATCCAATCAATTTCAGTTGTTGCGTGGAGTAATTTGGTGAATTCGTTGGTGGGTACGATAGGGGCTGTGGTAAACGGGTCCATCGGGACCGCCTCCGCGGCCGTCAATAGTGCCATCAACACTCTGGGCACGAATATACAGGTACCAAGGAGGGAGAATGTCCGCTTTGTATGTTGTGTTGTAACTTGATGTTTAGGAATTGTGGTATTTGTTTCGTCTATGTTGGCTGTGGGAAGGTTGTGTGGCGTGCCATTTCCATGATCACTCCAGCATGGGAAGTGTCTTTGTAAGCTTCTCTATGTTATCCTTGTTTTATGCGCAGCTGCTTTGTAGCTAAGTCGGTACCAAAACAAACATTACAATAAATATATAACTACCTATCTAGGTACATATCAACAACTAAAGTATTTTAAAAGGCTAATGTGATTGCAAAAATCGCGGTCAAATAACTAGGTAGTTAATCGCGCGTAACAAATTATATCCGTTTCAGTGCGAGATATAACATGCATTTTCATTAAAAGTTAATGACGTGCTGTTACATAAACCTACGCAGGTATAAATTTATAACACGAAATAATAATATAAGTTTAATAGTAATACGTTTTAGGAACCTTCAACCCTGAGTTGTACCTAGAGAAGTGTTTCATATCATGTCCAGCATTATATAAAGTATAATTGTTTTATTTCAGGCGATAGTGACGGTCTCAACAGCAGCGGGGTGAAGATTCAACCACAAGAACCGATCAAAGAAATTAAAGAAGAAATCAAGAAGCCAGAAGACAAAGAAATCACCCCTAAAGTGGTTTTAGAGAAGACTGAATAAGTCCCTAGTGTGATTCAATAGTTATTTATTTTAGAGTTTATAATTATTTGTAAATACAAAAAAAATATGATGAGAAACATTATTAAGACATTTTTCTGTAAGAAATAATCTATTTATTATTCATTACTATCTATTCAATCTATGACTTGTTTCTAACTTATTAGATAATTTACTTTGGCTAGGCTAGACCAGACCTATTAATGTCACATTGTTGAAGGCAGTATTTAAATGCTTGAAATATTTTTCGTTGATTGTGCAGATCTAAATCATAATGTGAGCAGTCTAGTTTAAATATAAACTTGTATTTTTATTTTAAGCTCTGTTTCAACAATTAACATTGTGTTTCATAATCAAACAGCAAAACATAAAAAAGAAATGCATAACAATCTTTACTAACCAACTTTTTACAAATAATATACAGGAACTATGACTATAGTCATAGGCAATAATCGTAATTAAATTACCTTGAAGTTGCTAAATATCTTTACAAGCAAAGTACCTGGGAATAACAACAGTAGACAATCTGATCATTGATATTAGCATTGACCCATCGCATTAAAAAAAACTAAATCTTTCATAACACTTGCTAAATATCTGATTGTGGACTGTTTCAAAAATTTTATCTTAATGATGAAAACACCAATCATATACTTTAACTATACAGAAAAGCTCACAATCTAGCGTAAAATTTACAAAAATGTCATTGAATCATCATAAATACACAAAATAATTGAAATTCATCTCTCAAGTTAAATAATTTACACAATGTATGTATATATAAAAAAATTCTGTTCTAGGTTAGGCAAAATATGCTATGCTAGAGGGAAGCTATCCTGGGCCAATAGCAGTGTGTAATCTTATCTTAACAACAAGAAAATCAGAAGAATACAAGGAAATACTTACTTGCAACTAGTTAAATGATAATTATTTGAAGTATGCTGCTGCTATAGTCTGAAGTCTGAAGATCAAGCAAAATATTATATGTCCACCAACAACCAAATTTTGTATGAGAAGGCACTTATTGGATTTACTTTCCCACAAGTTCATCACACTTAGAGTCATATAACTTCTTAGCCAGCATATAATATTCCTCGCACAATGCATTGATCTGTTTGTTCACACTGAAAACTAAATCTTCAGATACCCCTGTTTGCTTCTTGATTTTCTTTATATAGTCATTTTGGACATCTCTCATAGCATCTCTACATTTGATATACAGTATTTTAGCGTTCCTTGCCAATGCTTCTCTGTGCTCCTTGGTAACCTTGGGTACAGGGACATAGAGTGTCGTGCCGTCTTGCTGAGGGTTCAAGTTGAGTCCAGACGTATTGATAGCCTTTAACGCATCAGGAATGGCTTGAGGGAACGAAGCAAAGTTTACAACAATGGTTTTCGGATTTTTTCTTACTATTTGAGCCAGCTCTTGTAGCTCGTACGATTTGCCCTCGAATCTGACAAGAAGAGTCTCAATGGACCCCGTGGTTGAGCGCAGAGACAGATGCTTCGAAAAATCATCCTTCATATTTTCAATAGCTGCGTCACATCTCTCCTTCAGTTTGTTGACGGGAAATAGTTCCGACATCTCAGCGGTGTTGATCACCACTTTACCTTTACCTTTCTTGTCCTTTCCTCTATCTTTACCTTTAGCGTAGTTTCTAATTCCAATGTAAGTGTATTTGGTAGCCAAAACATTTTCAGTTTCGCGTTTGAAACGAACGTGTATGTGATTCCTTGAATTAATAAGCAACGGCAGGAAACGTTGCAATATTCTCGAACCCATACTCGTAAAACTCCGTCTACTGCTAACTTTACGCGTACTTTTGTACTTTTAGGATTAAAATCTCTCTCTGCCTACACGGCTGCTGCTGTTGCAGGTTTATGAGGTTACGCATAACCTCAAAAAAAACATAAACAAACAGCAATCAGCAAATCAAGCGACATTGACTATGACATACATACAATTAGCTTGGCTCTATGGCTTGGCTGCGTGCTATTGCACCATTTACCAAGGTTGCGTTCTGTTTTTCGCATAAAGCGCTCAGGCGGTACACGAGCCATTCGTGCATGAGGCTGCGTTTCGTTTCGTCTGAGCGCACTGTAGCGCACGATGCGATTGTTGAAACGGAACGCTCTGCTCGTTGTTTATCAGCGCTAACTACTTAACTTATTTAACGCGGGTGAAGCTGCGAGACACAGCTAGTTACAATAAAAGGCTATAAAACGTTTTCCGTGAATTATCGCGGGAAAACAATGGCTTCCGGAATTTCCCACCCGAATGATGTCACTCCCACGAACGCTTAAGCTGCCTTGTCTCGAAAGGTGAGGCAGTTCATGCGCTTCCATAAGTGTGTGGGGTGGGGCCAAGTGGGCGTTCCTGTGCAGTCTCGCAGCGTGCTGAAAGTAGAATCGGAACGACTTCATGCGCGCTTGAGCGCTATGAGCAGCAAGAAACGGAACGCAACCCAACCATTTTATCACTTTATCATGAGCAGTCTTCCGGACATCCGAGCATTCAGCCTTTAGAATATTATGGTTTGCATCACGGTTGTTGCGAATATCAGCATCAGCATCCGCTGATCATCAGCATCATTTTGAAGATCAGCATCAGCGTCAGCATCCGCATTGATCGATGCTGATTTTTGATGCTGATGTTCGAGTCGAGACATGACTCCAGGGAGTGAGGCTTAAAGCGCATTTTTGTACAAATTTTGAACCTAACCAACATAAACCTGTTTTTATCACACTTATAATATAATAGAGATGAGTCCGGTATTCAATAACTAACTCAGTACCTGTTAGCTGGGTACTAAAATATCTAACGCTATTGTAAGGTCCGCGTACCGCTAGGGAATAACTGTGCAAAGCGAGCATCGCGCATAAACCTAACTATGATCTATGCCAGGTATGGCCAACCGGTCGATCGCAATCGACTGGTCGATCGCGGCAATTAGTCGACCGTGGCACGGCAAAAATTTATAAGTACTTAAGTTTTTGTTAACGAAGAAAGATACAATCAAATAAAAGAGACAAATTAGAACTAGTATTTACATTTGAAACAATTGAGCTAACTGCAAATTATTATAGGTACCTAATAATCATATTTATATTATGATTGTAAAACTAAGCACTTTAAATCTGGAACTACAAGGCAAGCATAAAACAGCACTAACGGCGTAGCGGGCGGGGGAGAGGGGTCCGCCCCGGGCACCAGGCTCCGAGGGGTGTCATCGTACATAATTTTGTTAGGTACATAGTTAAGAGTAATTATAAATTTTATGTCTTCCCTCTTATAACATTAAACATACGACATAATATAATTGTATACTCAACTATACTGTTACATTTACAATTTTAAGAAGTATGTAATCTCACAGGATTTCATCAGTAAATAGTAGATCTTGGGTCTAATCAAGTTGGCCACACCTGATCTATGCATACTAGCGTACCATTCACCCGTAAAGTTATGTAGCTGCAACAAATATTTGGTATTTTTAACCAAATCGGTTAGAAATACCAAATATTTGTTGGCATCCCTGTTTAACACTAGGATTTTATTGCGAGTAAACGAGATAGGTAGCTAATTTAAATACCCAATACTTGTACGCATCCCTGTCTAACACCAGGATTCTGATCCGAGTAAAAGAGATAGTTAGGCTATTTTCCATCATAGAATAAGAAGCCTATATTATTATAGCTATGATTTCCTACTGAGCACTGCGTTCAACTGTTCAACCATTTTAGTACCTACGAGATTTTGTTACTGGTGGCGCGGAAATAGTTTCCTACCACGTTTTTATTTAAATTAGCAGTGTATCCTACCAGGTACAGGTGAAGCTAGCGCCGTCGCCTCTAATTTTTCTTATAATTTTTATTACGTCATACAAATTTATCAAAAATTCTCTTGCAATTTGAATTGCTCTTGTAATTTTCTTCTGGTATTTCTTTTTCGCACACCAAGTGCCACCATGGGGCGCTGGTACCAATTGTAACGTTTAACGTTTATATATTATTAAAAATTGTTATTGGGTACTAGTAGGTGCTAGGTAGGTGAAATATCTACAGGTTTAATTGCTTGTTTGTAATCGTTCACTTATATTTATTGTTTTAGGTCCGTATCTTGTATTAGTAGTGACGTGCGAAGTATTTTAAATGCAACAATGTTTATAAAATATTATTTATCGGGTATTTGTCACTACCACGATTCAAGAAAACAAGGTCTGCTCCTCCGGGAGTGTCTCTTGTTTACGTCACTGTGCAGTTTATTTCAACAAAACGTAGTAACAAATGTGATGAGGGTCAATTGAAAAATCAATAAAAAAAATACAATCGTTGATGATTATGTTTGTCAGATCAGTCAAAACAGCGTTAATTAAACACGAGTTATTGTGATAAATAATTGGTAAATACAAAACCACATAGTTTTACAAGGTTTATGCAGGTAATATAAGGAGTTCAGGGAGTTACGGTTTTACGCAATGATGACGTAAGCAAGAGACACCCACATGACCACCGTATCTTGGAAGAGCATACCTTCTTTTCTTATACCATGATGACTACCTTTTGTTATATTTTCCCCTAGGTCATTAATGTTTATTTTATTTAAGTTTTATTTATACTAGCTGTTCCCCGCGGTTTAATTTTTTTTTTATGTTCAATTTCCTCCGTTAAGAGACAGAAAGTAGCCTATACTACTCTTGAATTCTCGATTATATCAACTAACTCTATGCCAAAAATCAAGTCGATTGGTGGCTTAATTTAGGCATGAAGGAAGGACAAACAAACACATTTTCGAATTCATAATATTAGTTAAATCTTAAAGCGGTGTTTTCAGGCGGTTACCCATCCAAGTACTGACTGCGCCTGACGTTGTTTAACTTCCGTAATCGAAATTCAACTTAGTGTGGACATTGTCCGTTTTTTTATTTTTGGGTATACACATCATCATCATCATCAGCCCATACACGTCCACTGCTGGACATAGGCCTCCCCCGTACGACGCCACAAATAGCGGTCCCAAGCCGCCTCCATCCATCGACTCTCTGCGACCGCTACGATGTCGTCAGTCCATCGATCACCAATCCGCCTGCCAAGCGTGGTGATTATGGCAAATCCCCCCCTACATGGGAGACCATCCACTCGATGGGTATACACATTGTTTGCAAATTTCAACTGTCTGCCTTTGCGATTCAACAGATACAGCAAATGTTAACGTCGAAAAAAATGCCCAAAAAACATGTCTTTGGTAGAGCCCCCTGAAATTTAAATATTTATTTTTATAAATGTTGTTATAGCGGCACTGCAAATTGCAAGTGTACCTTTTGAGAATCATGAGATACAATAAAGCCCTGATAGACGATCAGACAGATAGGCAGCGGAGGCTTAGTATTAGGGTCCCGTTGGCACCCTTTGGGTACTTGACCCTAAAAAATATAGTAAAAAACTAAAACCCGACTACGTAAAACTCTCAAACACGCGTTCACCGAATGTCCTTATATTTTTATGCTTAGGTGTTCGAAGGCCTTTTTTCCTGCTGTAGCCTTGATATCTGATGGCCTACGACTACCTAATTATCAAAAGAAAATTATAAGGACAATCGGCAAACGCTTATTTAAACAAGCCTTTTACGTAGAACGAACGAAAGACTTTTACGTAGTCGGGTATTAGTTTTTAACTATATTTTTTTACAAACTTTTTTGCTGATTGCTTGAGAATGTAAACAAATGCTCGTGTGGGGCATCATTGCAAAGGCAATGATGCCCCACACGAGCATATGTATTTACTAGGTAACATTAGATTTTTCACTCCTTAGATAGATAGATAGATAGATAACTCTTTATTGTACCACACAAACACAAAATACAATACAACAAGGAAAGAGCTTAGAAACAAAGAAGTACAAAGGGCGGCCTTATCGCTTTAAGCGATCTCTTCCAGGCAACCTTGGGATGGACTGGACATAAAAGAACAATATAGACGGTGGTGTTTAAGTTTAACGAATTTTAAATATAATATAATGATACCTACACAACTTACTTCATCATCATCATCAGCCCATACACGTCCATTGCTGGACATAGGCCTCCCCCGTACGACGCCACAAATAGCGGTCCTGAGCCGCCTCCATCCATCGACTCCCTGCGACCGCTACGATGTCGTCGGTCCATCGAGTGGATGGTCTCCCATGTAGGGGGGATTTGCCATAATCACCACGCTTAGCACGCGGATTGGTGATCGCAGTGTAGGTGTTTAAAAATACTCAGAAGGAAGCTGCTGCCCTTCCTCTGGTAGGTGCCCTTAGTCGGCTCTTACGACATCCACGGGTTGAGTTAAAGGGGTCGATATTCGTACGCCGCGACCCGCGGCCCCACGGCCCGCTAACTCGTTAGACCCTCAATATCGTCTGACGTCATATAGTTTATAAATTGAGACGAATCAATTGATACCTCATTTGTTGAAATCGGACAAGTAGTTTCAGCGCTAGGTGGCATAGAAATCGGCTACATACATACATAGGGTGCCAAACTCATAACCTTCCTCCGTTGGTAGTCGGGTAAAAATGCATAGTTTTTCAAAACTCGATTTCGATTGGTAGAATCATCAATATTCAATTAGTGCACAATACTCGGTTTGGGAGTCCGACACGCACTTGGCCAAAATCAGCATCAGCATCAGCATCCGCTGATGTCAAGACCAAAAATCAGCATCCGTTGATGTGTCAAAAACCCGCATCAGCAACAACCCTGGGTTGCATTATGAATTTAAGGGTTAAAAGCTGTAGGGTTAAAAGGTTAAAAATGTTAAAATAAAATAAAAAAGAAGTTGAAGAGAGAGGTCATGTTATGTTCTCGTTAGGGTTATGTTTGTTTATCACCTAAGAGTAGGTTAGGTTAAAGTAATTGTATTGTCTTCTTCAAAAAAAGATTAATTCCATCCATTTCCCTATATGTTGGCGGTGAATTGATTGATCAAATAAATAATGTAAAATTCTTAAGTTTAAAATTAGATTCAAGAATGACAGGTGTTCCTAATTTTAGCTACATTGCAGAAAAATGTGAAAAGAATATTAACAACCTACGTTCACTGTCTGGTGTCTGGTGGGGTTCCCATCCCTATTGTCAAAAACTTCTATATAATGCCATAGTTCGTAGTCATATGGATTATGGTTCGTTCCTTCTGGATCCTAGTACGCGGATGGCTTTAGATAAGTTAGATATGGTCCAGTCAAAATGCCTTCGAATTATTCTTGGTGCAATGAAATCTTCTCCTATAAACGCAATGCAAGTAGAATGTGGTGATCCTCCTCTTTCTCTTAGAAGGCAATATCTCACAGATCGTTTTCTTTTCAAACTAGTTCAAAATTTGCAACATCCTCTTCTAAATAAGTTAAACGATTTGTATTCTTTCTTTGAGCCTATTATTAATATTCATCAGGAGAAAATACCGTGTTTGATTCGGAGTTTTATGAAATATTCCCACCTTCCATATCCTGTCATCCAATTTAGTTCTAATCCTTTGTTTACTACCTCTTATGAAGCTATTATGTTCGAACCAGATATTATCTTAGATTTTGGGATCGTAAAAGGTTGCTCATAATGCTCGTGAAAAATTTAACATGAAACTTGATTCTAATTATAATGGCTGGCTCTCCATCTTTACAGATGCTTCAAAATTAAATGAGTCTAGTCCTGTAGGTGCTGCAGTTTGGATTCCTTCGTCCAAGATGATTTTAAATTATAAATGTCCATCGATTTCCTCGGTTTTTACTGCGGAATCTATAGCATTGCTGGAAGCTATTAAATTTGGAGACTCGCACAACCTCAATAATTCAATAATATTCTCTGATTCTAAAAGCTCCCTTCAGTCTATCCTATCTTGCCCCTTTCGCTCTAAATCTAGATTTCCAATCATTCTTAAAATTCGTGAATCTTTGTTCAGGTGTAAAAGTCGTGGCATTAATGTTATCTAAAATGTTTGCTCATGATCTTTGTTCAGCCCCTAGTTTCCATCTAACTACTTCTTGGTCTCAAATGTGGAACTCATCTAGACTTTTAAAAGGCAAGTACTATGGAAATTTGGAACCAGAAATTCCTCTCAAACCTTGGTTTTTCAAATTTAAAAAGGCTAGCAAAACCAGCACATCCATCTTATGCCGTCTCCGGTTGGGCCATGTATGTACCCCTGTGTTTCTTACGAAGATACGGGTCAGGAATCAATCTCTGTGTGAATGTGGTTTGGATGAAGGAGATGTTAAACATCTTCTTTTCGTCTGTCCTAGGCTTAAAATTTCTCTTCATGATATTATTCCTCCTGAAATCCCCCGTCCCTTCTCTTCCAAGACCCTTCTTCCATTAGTATTCTCCCCTTTTGTATCTAAACTTTGTAGATTTATTTCTGTAAATAGTATACAATTGTAGCTTTTAAATTACGTATATATTTTATGTTACTTGGCATATTGATCACTTCTGTTAACGCTTTTTACAAAGAGGTATTGTATTCTCTTTGACAAAGAGAATACAATACTGACGAGGAGCTTTTTATTTAACTTTTAATTTGGTTGTTTCTGTTTGTTTTTGTACCTATACCAAAGAGAATACAATACTGACGAGCCTATACGAACTTGATTGAGATTATATAAATTATTTATTTTCTGAAAAATCCAAACTCAACCTCCTTAAATTTTTATCTATTGTTCCTAAATGCGCAATTCATACCTAACTGACACTGGCAGAATTGCATCAATCCAGATGCAGAGCCAAAGCTAAAAGAAGAAGAAGAGTAGGTTAATCATGTTTATGTTATATTTTTTGCCATGTTTCCACATGTTTAGTTAGGTATGTTCCACCGCATTCCATCGGTTCAATTCTAGCATTTTTTAAACAGTATTGGATAACAGATTGTTTGTTAAATGCTGAATATTTTTTTTAGTCATATCATTGGTCACATCAACGAGTCCCTAAGAAATGAACGGACTATCACTAAGAATAAGTTCGGGCTTAAAAAATCCTAAGAATACAATGAGTTTCCCACCGGTAGTTCTTACGGACTATAAAGGTAAGCAAATTACTTGAACAAGATGTTCCTACTTACTTGCTCTTCTTCTTCGTAACACTCGCCAGATTGGTCGTGGTCATCATGGTCATTCTTGTTGGGTGACTGTTGTGATTCCCTCACTACATATGTCTCGCCATTTTTCTCAATTTTTTAACCGACATCATAAAAGGAGGCGGTTCTCTATTCGACTATATTTTTTTTCTTTTTTTTTGTATGTATGTTACGCGATATTTCCACCAAGTATGGACCGATTTTGAAAATTATTTCACTATTGTATAGAAAATGATCCCCATCCTCAGGTGCTCCCATAAAAATTGTATACCCAGGCTTAGTCTTTATCCTGCAAAACTATAAAACAGTGTAAAAGTAAGGGATTTGAAGTCAGTTTATCAGTTTTTAAAAGAAGCCAAGTTATTGTCTTTCTACTGCACTCATGTAAGATGTCTTACATGAGTGCAGTAGAGACTCTTTGATGTCAAAGAGTGTGTCATGAAGAATGTGTACTTGTACTTTCCTCTAGTTAATGGTTATGGATGCCCCCCATACTGTCCCAGTTACAATAACACCCTGTTAGGCCCTGTCAGATGTCACAAAAACTAAACCAAAATAATTTAAGCGCCAGCGCCTTAAATTTTTCATACTGACCTCCATTCCATGACCATGAAATTTCCATGAAGATACTGGCAGAAAACTGGCAAACCAGACACATGTTGCCAAGAACAAAGAAGTCAAGTATAACATAGTAGCATAGTTATTGTATTCTCTGTGAATAGTACCTAGTTTTATTCTCTTAGAAGTTAAGTCCCCAGCATTGATTTATATAATTTGAAAAAAAAATATTTACTCTATTTACAGGAGCAAAAAATGAATGGACTGAAGCTTTTCTAAAAGCGGCCACTGGGGAAGAGCAGCTTTCGATACTGAAACAACTGTTGGACAACCAACAAGATGATGTGGATCCAACAACGATAAGCTTTCTAGTTTCTGTGTTCTTTCATTCTGAAGCAAAGCACCCTATCAAAGGCTTTTTGACCAGGTAATTTGAATGAAAACATTATCAAATCAGAAGGGACTTAACACATTCACTGCTCAGGCTTAGAAGTGCGATGCTGCAAGCTGGTGCTGAAAATGGCCCATGTGCATGGGCACTTAATAGATAGTAATATTTTTTATTGTTGGTTTTCTTATACGACATTAATACATTACAAAGTACTTTATTGACAAAAAAAATAACAATCAAATAATATAAAGAAATTAAACTAATATTTACAATTGAAACAATTGAGCTAACTGCAGACTGTTGCAAACAATCTACAGATAGCTCAACTGGTCCATATCAATACCAGTTGGAAGAGTCCCCGAGACGCTGGCTGCATTGCCCCGCTGTATGGCAATGCTAATACGCTGCGCCAGATACTCGCCAGCTCTCGGGTCACGCGTCGCTTCGACCAGATGGTCAGATAATTTTTTGAAAAACCTGAGAGCCTCGGTACCCCACAGACCTAGGGTCACGACTCCAAGGGGAGCAAATGCGTAGGCTGTGTCGAGACCTGCATATGTGCGCCTCTTGAGATCCTCGGCCAAATCTGCCGCCGAACCAGCCCTCACGGATGTCCTTGAAAGATGGGAAGGCGCAAGTGTGTCGACACATGTAGCGTCCCACGCAATAGGCCTCCCCAGCTCCCAAGGGACTAAAGTCATGCCGTCAGGCCTCTTGCCATCGTTACGCAACAGTCCATTCGGTTCGAGAATAGAATAATATTACAAAGTAAATACTTTTCATTGGTTACAAAAACCTAACATTTTTGTCTGTCTGTTTGTTTTGGCGAATTTCAGAAATAGTCAGACTGATTTTGATGGATCTTTCACTGACAGGTAACTGATGACATAGAAGGAAACTAAGGCTACTTTAGTTTCAAGAAAGAATTAGGGTTCTTCACATAAAAATTAAAACACATGAAAATGTGAAATTATATCCTTTCACATTTTCATGTGTTTTCATTTTTATGCGACAGCCAAAGCTAGTAATTTATAAATCATGCTCTTACAGGTACATAACAAAAAACAAGCACCTTCATCAGCCATTCATAGAGATATTGACCACAGAGTTGGGTAAACAAATGGAATCATTGGATTGGCATGCTATGCAGACCTTCCAAGCATACAAACCTCTCAAGGAAGTTATCCACAAGGTTTCTATGTGCATTGAGAACTTTATCCCTGGTGTGCAAGCTGTGAGAAATGTAGATGAGCAGTTAGCAGTCTTCTTGACTGATTGCCTGAAAATCTGTCAAACAACAATCCAAGACAGAAGGTGAGATTTAAGTAAGTGCTTGATAAAGCAAAGCTATACAAGTTATATATATCTTTTAGCAGTATTGTTTATAAATCATTCTGTTTTGTAATGTACCTACATAATAATATTATTCAAATTTTAATTTAATATTATTTTAGTAAAGTTATTATTTAAAACACTGTTTCATAATACCCGACCATTGCGGGATCTCAATCGAGGTGGAGAGTGTAGTTTCAAATATATAAATAAATATATATATATATTATATATATACATATATATATCATATATATATATTTGATATATAGGTATATATGAATTGGTTGTTACAAAAGGTTTAAATGGTGGATTTAGTAGAATTTATATTGAAAAGTATTACCGCGACTATTACAGTATGTAAGTACTATGTTTAGTTATAAATCCATCTGAATGATAATATCATTATCATTCAGATGGATTATCATTCAAATATGCAACATACCTATCATACATATCATTCAGATGCATATATGGGTGTATCAGTGTAAAAGTCTTATAAATTTTCAGAGATCTATCACCCACAGAGAAAAATGATATCTGCAGTTTAGTACACTTAACTTTGAGGCTGCTGTTACACATTATAACGAAGCATCAATCAGTAGATGGTCAAATGAAACTTAAGATACTTCTAGAACGGCTCAATGTGTATCCTACTTTATATATGTTACTGCTAGATAAAGAAGTGCCCATGGATGCAAAATCTGTTTGTGGAATAGTTATCCTGTCTAGATGCAGTATTCATTGGAAAGAAGTGAGTAATTTTAACAAAGATAAGACAGTTAAGCACTAGCGGTTGGCGGCGCGGTAGAACCGCGCCGCGCCGCCGATTGAAATTTTATGGCGGTTATCACAAGCGGTTGTATAATAAACTGGAAAAAGCGGCTAGCCGCGCGGTGAACCGCCCCTGCGGTTAACCGCTAGTGTGTAACAGGACTTAGATTTTGCCAGTGTATTATAAATATTTTCAGATTTCAATATCTTTAGCGTACTAACCCCGAATACTCGAACGCCATCGCTCGTCTCAAATGACGAATTTGTGAACGAATTTTTCGAACCTTCGAGGTGTCGCTCCTTTTTGACAGATCAAGTTCGCTAAACGAAACATAGATTTAAACACAAATCTGAGTTGCGGTTGAGTACTTATTCGAGGGTAGTTATTTAAAGCCCTAAAAGGATAATTTAGAACTTATTCAAAATTCGTTCGAAATAAAATCCATTCATAATTTTTTAAAAAAATACAACGCTTTTGCCGCGTTATTGAGAGACAAAAGTAGCGTTCGGGAAACTGCGCAATTTCTTCTCGTCACAGATACCGCAGAGCCTCAAGACGAAAGTCTTTAACCAATGTGTGCTACCAGTGATGACTTACGGATCCGAGACGTGGTCGCTCACTATAGGCCTTGTGCATAGGCTCAAAGTCACCCAGCGAGCTATGGAGAGAGCTATGCTCGGAGTTTCTCTACGCGATAGGGTCCGGAATACGGAAATTCGTAGAAGAACCAAAGTTACCGACATAGCTCTCAGAATCAGCAGGCTGAAATAGCGATGGGCAGGCCATATAGCTCGTAGAACCGATAACCGCTGGGGAGTAAAGGTTCTCGAGTGGCGACCGCGATGCAATGCGAAACGGAGTGTGGGAAGACCTCCCACTCGATGGACCGACGACATCGTAGCGGTCGCAGGGAGGGGGCGGCTCAGGACCGCTATTCGTGGCGTCGTTTGGGGGAGGCCTATGTTCAGCAGTGGACGTGTACGGGCTGATGATGATGATTATGAGAGAAAATTTATGACGCGCTCAAAAAATAAAATTATAAAAATGGCCAAATTAAATTTATTTGTCCATCAATACCCATTAATATTGTAAGAGATGGAGAGCTTAAAGAAAACGCCTTATATGTTTCTATATTTTTATTTTCTTTTTTTACTATTTTTTTCAGGTTCTATGTCAAAAGGATAAGATAATGTCAGACGATCACGCACAGCTTGCCATGTTCTCTGCCATCCTGACGACAGTGCCGTTGCGGGACCTACAAGAAGAAAAGCTTGATGGCAAACCGGCTATTGAAATCCTCATACAAAACTTCATGGATATTGTTGAAAGGTAAATAAAAAAAAAGCCATTTATTCCATAACGACAATTTCAATAATCATGCGTATTAATAATTCTATAATTCTTATTACGTTTTATATATATAATTCAATAATTTAATTTTTTAAATAAAATGTTATGTATATAAGATATGTATTGATTTCCATTAAATAACAATTTTGTAAAAAAAATAGGTAAGTATTATATACAAGTAGTCAGGACCCCGTTTGGGGGCAGGCCTCCTCCAGTCCAAAAAGTTCGTTGAAAGGTATTCTACTTAAATGAGTGTACATATTATAAAAATAACTTTTTGCTAAATAGATGTTTTGCTATACAGACCATTTGATAGTTGGACGTTTTGGTACATTGACATTTTGCTAATTAGACTTGCTGCTCATATAGACGTTTCGCGCTATTGGATATTTAGCTATTAGACCTTCTGATCTGGAGCGCCATGAGTGCGGATAAACAGACTTCGTTTTATAAGTCTGTTTATCCGCACTCACGGCGCAAAGGATTTTGATGCAGTTTTCAACGTCAGTCAGATATTTGATAAGGTTTATAGTCGAGTCGAGTCTATTGGGACCAAATTGTTTCAGACCTGATGTAAATTTTCCAAAAATCAGAAAGTTGTAATGCAACCAATTCCTAAGAACGAAAGCTAACTTCAAAAGAATGGGTAACCTGCCCTGGAAGTCGTTTATTTATCTCTTCAGGCCTACTCGGAAAAGGAAAATCGAAGTTTCTGATTCGTTTTCGTGCAAAACCAACTCTTATATCGCTTGCATAAGATTACCGTTTACTTGAAAACGAATCAGGAACTTCGTTTTCCGTTTTCCGAGTAGGCCCTCTTATTTATACAGTTATAACTATTAACGGAACTTACTACTTTAAGAAGACAGTAAATGTACCTACATATATCCTCGTATGATACAAGATACAAAGTAACTCTGTATGTACTGTTTCACGCCCTATTTTAACCATTTATTCTTATCTTCGTGGCCTCGTCGTTTGGGGGAGGCCTATGTTCAGCAGTGGACGTATACGAGCTGATCATGACGATGTTTATGAATAAACTAGCTTCTGCTCGCGAGTACGCACGCATTTATTGGAATAAAAACTAGCTTAATAATCTTATTCCAGGTCCAGAACTTTAAGTGTACAAAATTTCTGTCCGATTAGTAGTTTTGGTGTTGTCTTCGGCCAACATCTTCACAACAATAACAACGGCACAAACTTTCGCCTTTATAATATTAGTAGGATAATTGATTGCAACACAAACTTCCAGGGGCTCCGGCGATGGGATTCTGATCTTAGGTGTGTCTCGCGCCCTCCACCAGATCAGCAAAAGTCTCAATGCGCTGGGGGCCGCCGAGGGCCGCCCCGCCGCGCGTCGTCTGCTGGCCTTCGTGTGGCCTCATCTCGACCACTACCTGGACAGCGTGCGCCACCTCGCCAACCAGAGCTTGTCGCTCCTGGTCCAGTACTGCGCTGCCTTGGACGCTGCAGGTTTGTAGCCAGAGGAAAAACTTCGCGATCGATCCTTTGAGCACCTCTGTATGCTTATAGTATATACTAGCTGTAGCCGCGGCTTCGCCCCCGTTGAATTTATTTTTTTGCGCGGAACCCATTTTTTTTAGTTATTCTCCTATTCCGGACAGAGTCAAATAATACAAATCAAAAATCATTAAAATCGGTTCAGCCGCTCTCAAGTTATAAGTGGTGTAACTAACACGTCTTTGTTTTTTCTGTATAAATATACATATATTATTATGAGTGTGCTAAATACGAATACAAAATAATATTTGTTTAGTTCGTGAGTAAGTATATAATTTCTCTGTCTCTAATATTACATCTCGCTTACGCGCACAAAAAATAATGAGACATACATAAATTCCTTAAAAAAGCTACTGAACTTCTTTCCGGCCCTTGTTGGGGGCGCGGAGGGAGGCCTTCCCCCCGCCCCGGCCCTCTACCCCGGCTTCAACTCGAGAGGTGACGACCCCTCGGTCCTCGGGTTGAGCGCTATGCTCTTTTGCGCAAGATTTTTTTTTTAGGCTGCATCGTGGTTTTTTATGTTTTTTTTTGTTTGTATTTTTTTTGTGTTTTATTTTTGTATTTTTTTTATAATGTATTATAATTATAACCCAAGGACTCACGGTGGTTCTGCGGGGACTAGGTCCCGCGGCAGGGGTCGCCTCGGACGATCGTTGTCCGGAGGCCGGGGCAGGTGAGGCGCGAGGTGGTGGAGGTGCATGTGTCTTCCGTTGTCGGCGCGGTCGTACATTCGACGCGCCGACTGGACGACAAAGTCTCCTATTGGTTTGACCTGCAGGTCGCGGGCGATGACGTCGCCTTTGTAGACCCGCACTTTGGTCCTCAGAGGCAGCGGGAGTCCAGGACAGGTCGGAGGAGCGCTCTGGCGACGCGCGCTTGTTGTAGCGCGCGGTCAACCTGTGGCTGCATCCTCAACGACCTGTCAATCTCGATGCCGAGGTACCGCGTGTGCGAGCTCCAGGCCACGTTCTGGCCCCGAAGTTGTAGCTGAGGTGGGTGGTGGATGCGGCGGGAGACAAATAGCGCAGCCGTCTTTCCCACATTGACGGCCATCGCGCCATTTGTCCAGCCAGGGCGGCAGGATGTCGAGCAGCCTCTGCTTCCTGCGGGCTGCGATGGTGGGGCTTGGTGGACGACGCGAAGTAGGCGCTGTCATCGGCGAATAGCGCTAGCGACACATCCCTCTCCCCGGGGCGTAGGTGGCCATCCAGGATGGGGATATCATCGGTGTAGAGCGCGTATAACGCCGGTGACAGACAGCTACCCTGCGGTACACCAGCTGTGATGGTTGAGGATGCTCCTCGACTGCGACAAAGAACCGCCGGTTGTCCAGGAAGGAAGCCACGATCCTCACGAGAGCTGGCGGCGTCGGGGTTTGCAGGAGCTTGTACAGAACGCCGGGGTGCCAGACACGGTCGAAGGCCTTCTCCACGTCCAGAAAGACTCCGACCGTGCAGCACACGGCGTTGTGCTCGACTGCGAGGTGGTGCAGCACCCTGGTGAGCTGTAGGGTGGTGGAGTGGCCGCTCCTGAAGCCGAATTGCTCCGGGCGCGGCTCGGTGGTAGGAGCCAGGCGCCCCAGAAGCAGGCGCTCCAGGAGCTTGGCCACTGTTGGCAGCAGGGTGATGGGACGTTAGCTGGCCGGGAGTCGGTGATCTTTGCCCGGCTTGGGCAGCACTATGACCCGCCCGGTCTTCCAGGAGTCCGGGAAGTGGCCCGTCCGGAGGATTCCATTGAAGAGCCGGGCGAGTGCGGTGACTCCGCGGCGGGGCAGCTGTGCGAGGGCCATGTTGGGGATCCCGTCATAGCCTGGCGCCTTCCGCCTGGGAAGGCGGAGGACCCGTAAAAAAGCCTTGGTGAAATCTCTCAATACCATTTGAAAACTATACCTAATCGAGATCGTGGCAATCTGTCAAACTACGTGCCGTTTCTAACTTTTGGTTACATACTCTGGTCGTAAATACGTCGCTATTACGTTATCACGAAGTAAAAATCGAAAAAGAAGTCGAAAATGTAATGTTAATGACGACTTTTTATTGTTCGACAGACGGGGGAGAGGAGTTGGAGCACGTGCTGGATGGACTGAGCGCGCTGGGCGTGGCGCGTGGCGCGTTCACGGCGCTGGCGGGCGCGGCGCGGTGCGTGGGCACTGCGCGCCTTCTGTGCCGCCAGCCGCTCAGCGCACTGTTGCCTGCCCTCTCCAGCACTCACGTCGCTAACACGGTAACTACACTATACTCCACCCACATTCGATATGAGATGTTAGTAAACAAACCACAATTCAAAAACTCACTTTCACGAGCTTGGCGTCGAGTTCCAGATGTAATTTTTGTTTAGCATACTTAATTTATACCCACTAGAATAATATTACAATCTAGCCATAGATTTGGCTAATGCGTAATTTTATAAAAACATGTCACTAAGAACGTGTCGATCGGCATTTTTTTATCGTTTCTAGTTGAGTGGAAGACACTCGGTTCATGTGTTCTTTAAAATTAGCACTTATGCACTTAAACTATAACTGTCACTAAACTAACTCGAAAGGTTTAGAAGATGTAATTGTTTGCAATATTTATTGAAAGGGATAAAAATTAGCCTATTATATTATTCCAGGTCCCAAACTATACCCATACCAAATTTCAGCCCAATCGGTTCACTAATTATTGCGTGAACGAGTTACAAATATCCATACATCCATCCATACAAACCTTGATATTTATAATATAAGTAGGAGTGTAACCTTAACCGAAAGCAAGTGATAAAATACTACGGAATTGCCGTGAAACACGTTCTTTACGAAACAAATACTATTTTCTCGCAGATAGTGTGATGAGTAGAGTATTCTCCTCATGCATAAACCTGTCTTCTTGGCTGTGATTAGATCCCTCGCGCATTAAGGATTCCAGTAACTCCCTCGCTTCCCTCGATTCTGAAATCCTGAGTTGCGCTCGGGACCCAATGACGCCCGTGACGTAATAAGACACTGCTTTTGCACTTATGCCCTCGATGCACAATCTACTATTACTCACATTACCTTTTCTATTCAGGCGGCAACAACCCTTAGCTCGTTGTTGGTAATACACTCACAAGAGACAGAATCGTCTGTGATCCACACTCATTGGGTGCTCCCCATCCTTGAATTTATCCAGTCGAATGATCTGGACTCTGACGTTCTAACTATACTGGAGAACTTGCTCGCTAAAGCGGTTAAGCTGGACGAGAGCCTACTAGGTTATATGTGAGTTTTTTTTATTTAACCTTTGTTGTCTCAGTTATGGGCAAAGATCAATCTCAAACTCTTCCAGGAATTGCGTTTTTGTCATATGCGAGTTACAACGCGGCGTAAAAATCGAACCCTGTGACTTACTTAGCCCGTGGATGTCGTAATTAAGAGCCAGCTAAGGGAACCTACCATGAGAATGGCAGCATCTTATATATATATGTATATTTATTCGACGACCTCTGTGGCGCGGTGGGCGAAGGTCCGCCTGCGATGCAGGAGGTTGCGGCTTCAATTCCCGCCTCGTGACAAATATTTGTACGATCTGCAGATATTTGGCCGGGTGTTATGGATGTTTTCTAAGTATAATAAAAAATATCTATCTATGTAGTGTATTATATTAAGAACAATAGTTATCTAGTACCCATAACACAAGCTCTGCTTAGCTTGGGGCTAGATAATGCTGTGTGAATTGTCCAGCATTATTTATTATTTATTTTATTTATAATTTTAGCACTTCCACTGCGATCTCCAATTCACCTGCTAAGCGTGGTGATTATAGCAAAACCCCTGTTATTGTGAAAGCATGTCCGACCGTGGATGTACGTGTGCTGATGAGTTAATATTTTACGTACCTATATAAATTTTATCAAGCATAGTTAATGATAACACTACCTGTCAAACAAAATTTCTTTAAGCAAAGCTAAGAACCCCACTTCAAACGAAACCGAAAAAATTTTTTAGTTAGTTTTCTAATTATTTTAGAACCTAATAAAAAATCAAAATAATATCTGTTTCACAGCGCCTTCTAAGTACTAGCTGACGGTAATATGTAAATCTTGCTGGTTGATAGGTATTCGTATTTCATCATTCTTGTTATTAATAAATGAAATAAAAAGTATATTTATTCAGACGTCTGTCCATAATGCGAGCACAAAATACTTATATACTTACTACTAATATATAAAGAATTATGTATTGAACTCGTATTATTTTCAGTCTGCCCCACATAACAGAGGCATGTGCGTCCCCCAACAGCGACTTGCGGCATGTCCTCACGCTGGCTAGCGCCATTAGGGCTTCCCGAGGTGATACCGGAGGCCAGGAGGCTCCAGATGGTACGTAAGATGGTTACAGATGGCGCTGCATTGGCGTATATTAGGAATCGTACGCAGTATAGGACGGAGGTTACCTCCTAGTCGTACATCTAATTAAACAAAAATTTATCTATTTTCTGTTATTAATATTAATAGATGGGTAAATGATTTTCCCATAAATTCATTTTCAATATTTATGACCGGTTACCGTGTGAAAGTAGGTCGCAGGAAGGCGGAAGGAAGGCTTATTATGGTGATTTTTGGAGGAAGCTTATCTCCAGCATCTTATCTTTCAACAGTTACAGTGCTTTATTTTTATAAGATTATAGGACCCTTGGACAAAACATTGAAGTGAAGAGAATATCAATAACACCTTATTTCTTATTTGATATTAATAACTATGTTTATAGTATACAATTTGACTTGTCTAAGTGCTTATTTTGTGAGCCTAAAGAAATAAAGTTATTGATTCTGATTCAACACATATAAGAATTTCGGCTGAGCTGATTATGATAATGCGATAAATTATTGTTCCCAGATCTGTGGCGCGGTATAATTCCATACGCAATACTGGAGGAAGCAATAGTAGACGCCAATGACGAGGTAAGTAATTTATTCTGAGTACTAAGATTTTATTATAAATGTGCGTTTTATAAAAAGTGCATACCGTCTGCTAACAGTGTTAGCGCGAATGTGAACTATCGGACGAATCAGACGAAAGTGCCGGTAACCCGTTACGTGGGTAAAAAAGTCTTTATTCTAGGATAAACAACTGTTTATTATAGGAACATAGTTTGTTTATTTATTTTTAAGGAAGGCCTACAGCTTATACTATTACAAAGTAAATTACAAGACTCTAGCAACAAAAAAGCTAATAAATGGCCTTCACGGCTAAGTGACAGTGTGAATATAAAGTACGCTATGCATTCATAGATTAGAAAAAAAAAGTTTAAAGTTATACAATCGTCGAATTTAGAAGATTCAAATGAGAAGAACTAGAACAAAACTGAGTTATATGTATAAAATTAGGTACCTAATTGTCTTATCTAAATGACTTAATACAAAAATTACTTAACAAAAAGCTACTTGTAAACAAATTAAGGAAACATAAATAATGAGATATAATGGCGTCCCACCTATAAACCTCCCTCAACACTAAGCAATAACTAGAAGACGTTCGTTTGCTTTTTGCTGATGGATTTCCATAAGAGGAAGATCTTCATTTGGATTTACAATTTATGGTAAATGAGATTGTAGTTTTAGTTGTGCAAGCAACAAAAATAGAAAGCGATGCGGCCTGCAGAAGTAAAATACTGTGTCGCAAGTCGCAACTCCCTACTCCGGGACCTACATCAGTTAGGTCCTGTGGTTCTACATCAGTTAGCTCTTATGGAACCAAGTGCTCACGCGATGTAGGACTCTTTGGCACTCCAAGTTCAAATAGATTAGCCATCAAGCAGATAAGATAGTTTTGTAGTTTTTGAAGTGAAGGAACAAATCGATGGCCGGTGTTGTCTTGATAAAATATGTTAATGTCTTGATGTAGTTCAAATACAAGCAATAGATGTCGCCACGGGGCCGAAAGTGTTTGTCTAACTCATACACTAAGGGTTGTTTTCGGTCAGCCGATAGTATCGCCTCGACTAAGAAACTTTCCGTTTTTTGTATGGCATATTTAATAGTTCGCATGGATAGACGCATTACCAATTTCCGTAAAGGAACGGAACGTTTCGTCGTTGCGGCAACACTATCGTGTCACCGAACTGAACGATGATGTTACAGGTCCGCATCCAATGTCTCTCGCTGCTGAGTTCGGGCGGTCGGGCGGCAGCGCGCGAAGCTGCGCTCGTGCTGCGCTACCTGCAGCACTGTGCGTCCGCGCAGGCGCCGCACACGCGCCAGCGAGCCATCGCACTCATCAAGAAGGTACTGTGACGTGGATTTACACATCTGTAGTTTTTTATTATTGATAATGGTAAAGCGTTTGCCCACCATCACACTAGAGAAAGTGAAGATGTGGCCTAAGATGCAGCACGCTTTCCCAGAAGGAACTTTTCACTCGGGATTTGAAGAGGATGGAGGGGATGTAAGAAATTCAATGTTCTGTTTAGCTTTATGGAAATATTTGACATGTAACTAAATCGTATTAAATTTACATTTAGAAAACATGTATTAGACCTATAAGTGATATTATAATGTGCTAGTGGTTTCTTTTTCACTTCTTCCACTAGTGGACAAAAAATTGAAGTGAACAGAATATCAATAACACCTTATTTCTTATTTGATAATAATAACTATGTTTATAGTATAAATTTGACTTGTCTAAGTGATTATTTTGTAACCCTAAAGAAATAAAGTTATTGATTCTGATGACTCCTACTTTGTACTCTACCGGAAATACAGACGCAGGAAGTTCATTCCACTCTTTACCGATACTTATAACGAATTACGTAGATTATTTTTATACTGCAATTATGCTTTTCACAGTTCCTAAAGCGAGTGTATGAAGGACACCGCGCAGCCACAAGGAGCGGGGACAACGCGTTAGTACAAATGTACGAGGACTTCGTACAACAGCTGACCGACATCTGTGTGGCGGGGCTCGCGCAGTACGCTAACTACAGCCGGCGCTGCACAGCGCTGCAGCTACTGCACGCTACAGCGCACTCAGCGCTGCATAGGTACGCGGCGTCATCGCCAGTGCTGTGCTGACTTGAGGGTTCATACAACTGCTGACATCTTTGTAGCGGGGCTCTTATGTGTAGTGTAAACAAAGCACTGTATTCATTTATCAGACCATACACGTCCACTGCTGGACTGCTCGGGACAAACTGCGACTAACTCCTTAAATGGCACCCCCGTAATGAATCTGTCAATATCTTCCATTTTGTGTAAAATTTCTTAGAATTCAGAACCCTAACTGGTAACAAAACGTTTCTACACGTACAATTTTTTTTATTTTAATTTGTTAAATTCGTTTTATTTGTTATCAGTACCGTATAATTATTTCCTCAAACTAAATCCTCGTCAGTAAGCGATCACCTTCTCCCCCTCGGTGTACAATGCAGGGTACATTGGGTTGTGATACATAAGTGATTAGCTGTAGTACTGAATAATGTGCAATATTTATAAAACTAAGCTTTATACTTAAAATTAGCAACCTCTCAAGTTGCATGGCGCCCTAATAGGGCTCCTCATACCTAGCCTCTAAGTGAAATATTTAAGACCTCTCACATTGTATGTATTTGGATTGCAAAATAAATACTTGAATACATTTGACGACCTGAAAACCGATGTGACGCGGCGGGCGACGGTCCGCCTGCGACGCAGAAGGTTGCGGGTTCGATTTCCGCCTTGGGACAAATGTTTGTACGATCTGAAAATATTTGTCTCGGGTTGTTCTGGGTATTTTCTATGTATAATAAATAATATCTATCTATGTAATATATTGTATTATGTATATCAGTTATCTAGTACCCATAGCACAAGCTCTGCTTAGCTTGGGGCTAGATGATGGTGTGTGCACTGTCCAACATTATTTATTTATTATAATTATTTCCTAATATCTTCTGGTTTTCAGTCCCTGGCAGGCTCACTACGTGGACAAGCTGCTGCAACGTCTGGACGATAGCTACGAGACTAACAAGGTGTTGGCTCTAGAGATACTGCTGTTAGTCCCCGTGGAAATGTTACAGGTCAGTGTAAAAAATATTTATACTACACCAGTAGTAGGGCAAGCGCCGGAGATTGTTGTCTGGTGTAGATTAGAGAAAAACTACGTTACTTTGTCATCGAATTCGTAAATTATTAGAAATTAATTCCTTCAACTTCAATAATGTACGCAATGTATGACGGTGCGATGTCATTATAGTCTATTCCGTCCTAGAGAACAATCAACGTGCTTGCCCTACAGCTCGGAAAGTGGCTAATTACGATTGACTTTCTACGTGCTTGTTTCCACTGACAATAATTCTAACTTCAGTCTTTGAACAGGAATGGATAACTTCAATGATTTCCCTGTAGGTGGAGTAAACGGCGTTTGAGTTGGAGGGGTCGATTCTTGCGTCGCTTATGTTGACTGACGGTGAAATAATATTACACGCATACTGTTAGAATATAAAGCTATGCGCACATTAATCCAACGCCGGTACCGCAAAACACAAAAATGAGCATTCAAATATGTGCTTGAACTCGTTATCTTTAGATTCATTTTACAGTGACAAAATGGCTCTCCACAATCTTCGAATGAGTGTTCCGCGAGCTGTCTGGCATCTGATGTCCTCAATTTGAAATGCATCGAAATGATGACATTGTAGCGGTCGCAGGGAGTCGTTGGATGGAGGCGGCTCAGGACCGCTATTTGTGGCGTCGTTTGGGGGAGGCCTATGTTCAGCAGTGGACGTATACGGACTGATGATGATGATGAGACAAATAAATGAGTTTGTAACGAATACCTAATACCAAATTAAACTAGTATTTACTATCGAAACAATTGAGCTAACTGCAGACTGTTGCAAACAATCTACAGGTAGCTCAACTGGTCCATATCAATACCAGTAAATACTAGTTTAATTAGTTTATATTATTTTGATTGTTATTTTATTTATCAATAAAGGTCCCTAATACCGCCAGACATTATTAAAACCTGTTATAACAGACGGGAGGAACCATTACAATAAACGTAATGTCACGTCATGTGTATTTATTATTGTATTCAGGATGCAAATAACTCGACCAGTCTGAAGTTAGAGGATGTGATTGGTCAAGCGAATGCGCTGGCTCCTACGGAGTGCGTCTCGGCGGCGTACAAATTGGAGCTTATCTGGCGCCGCTTGCCAGACTACTTGTTGCAAGGGCAGGAGCGGTAAATATTCACAACTATTATAAAAAATATATAAGTATGTTCTCTGTTCTGAGGTTATAACCAGGGTTGATAAAACTCATCACAAAAATAAAACGATTATTTTGTTATTTTTTTTTTATATCTCTCGTTTTCTTGCTATCTGCCAATTTCTGCATTGGGCTAAGTTGGTTGGTAAGGTTGGATTTCTAATCGATGGGCATCTCATCATCAGATCTCAGTTGGGAGCGATATCTTCTATAACTGTTGGTGTGTGTAGGTCATGGTGTAGTTGGTCATATGTCATTCAAAGACATGACTTTAAAAAAAATATTAAAATCATCTCAATCCTGGTTATAACCGTGTCAAAAAATGAAATAAATATTAATAAAAAATAATGATCGAAATTTTTTCCACCCGGCATCATCTCAACAGAGTTTATATTATGCATACCTGGCTGTATCCGATGATTAAATTATAGGATATTTCAAATCTGGAAGTGATCGTTTCTAAGCGATATGGCCACCCATTCAACTTATTTCTGTACAATGTCTCTTCGTAATTTATTTTATTTATGTTTGTACAGCATAGCATTTTGGGCTTTAAATTTCAGTGCAGCATCGGTGGAACCTGCCCTTTACAAGATACTATATGAGCTACGTGATAAGTTGCATACAAATCCTGACTCATGGAATGCGTTCCAGGGGTATAACGTGATGCTGGCCCCACGGGACCGGCCTACGTACGGCCTGCTCTATTGTATCGCGCATCTCATCGACCGAATGGACGTACAGTGAGTATCTCACATGGGCCGAATACCAACAAATTAACTAAGAAAATTACAATAAAATAAAAGAAACAAATTAGAACTAGTATTTATAGTTGAAAGTATTGAGCCAACTGCTGTTGCAAACAATCTACAGGTTGCTCAACTGGTCAATATCAATAATAGTCGGAAGCGTTCCCCAAGACGCTGGCTGCATTGCCCCGTTGTATGGCAATGCTAATACGCTGCGCCAGATATTCACTCGACTACAAGCGGAGCAAATGCGTAGGCTCTGTCGAGACCTGCATATTTGCGCCTCTTGAGATCCTCGGCCAAAAGTAATCGCTGCACCATAACAATGGTATAGTCTCAGAATTACTCATATTGGCGTTTTTCCTTTGATGAAAGAACCAACAGATGGAGCGACGCGTGTCAAAAGTGTCAAGGTTGGAATCAGTGTATCATTCTCTGCAAATACCACCACGCGCACTATCTAGACTTTCTGTCATCTATGGATGATTCTGCGATGATACCACTGTCATAGTAAAGCGATTGGTTAGCAGAATTGGGCCTCAGAGTACAGACATCTCGGTAGCAGCAGGTGTCAGGAAGTTGGCGGTGATTCACCTTCGTACCCCGGAAAGTACCGTAGGTCCGGCGCCTGCTGCTCACTTCAGAAGAAATCTTTAGTGCTGCATGATTACGATACGAATACAAAATGCATTATTCATAATCTTTATTCATTCACAATTAAAAAATCGTATTCAATTTTTTATAAACATTACATTGAAACCCATGTCATACATCTTATATATAAAATTTCCATGTCACAATGTTAGTTACTGTACTCCTCCGAAACGGCTTTACCGATTTTTACCAAATTTTATATCCGTATTCAGTCGGTCTGAGAATCGGCTACTATCTATTTTCCATACCCCTAAGTGATAAGGGTTGAAGGCAAAACAACGTTTGCCGGGTCAGCTAGTAATAAATAAATTTCCAAACACACAATAAAAACGATAATAAATTAGGTACAACCAATAATTAATTAATACAAATATTAGAAAAATTTTATAATGTCAAACTGAGAAACAATTCAGAACAACTTCATAAACAAAAGAAAATAAACTTATGAAAACAATACAGAACCTTCAAAATTACTCGACGCTAATAATTATTCTGAGTAGATTCAAATTGCTAATTGAAAGCTTTGGCATTACCTTTACAATTTGAATTTACTCGAGAGATTTTGTTGACTCTAAAACGATGACTTTTCGCGTAGGTGTAGAGTACTAAGTCAAAAAAAGAGTAAGTGGGTAAAAGTAGTAGTAAAGGTTGCCTGGAAGAGATTGCTGTTAGCGATAAGGCCGCCGATTGTACCACACTAGAAATAGTATTAAGTTCTTGTATAAGTATTACATGTATTGATGGTGCAATAAAAAATATTCTATTCTATGGACTCAGGAGAAAGTGCAATTCGTACCTCGTGTGTTTTAAACTTTCTCGCTTCGATCTAATGGCGAGTCTAATGCATTAGCTTAATAACCCATGAGAAATTAATTTCCATACCATATTCTCACCCGCTCAGCGCAGTAGAAATGGAGTTCCATAGTTTTTCCTCCAGATCTTAGTGAACGTTTTATATTCATATAAATTATGACCCGTCATTAAAATAACAATACAAACCTACTTAACATGTCTACCTACAGAAATTATCGGTTGAGTTTTGTTTCTAGAATTATCTTTATCCAAATGTAATATTATGCTAATATAAGTACAACACGAGTGTGAGCACCAATACAAACCAACTTTGGTTTAATGGTGCAATATTTACTTAAATATTTATACTGTTATAAATAAATAAATATTCTATTCTATTCACATAATACAGCCTTGGCCAAAAGTATAAAGCACCCCTCTAAAACATACATATCTCAAAAGACATTTAAAAAATAGCAATGTTTTGAACAAAGGGCAAGCCGGTGCCCTCAAACGATTATTAAAACAATAGATAACCTTTTTCTATGGCCCATAAAACATCTGGTGAGCTAAACTTAAATTATGGGTATTTTACACAAAAAATTCAAAAATACGAATCAGTCTTCATTTATTATTCGTAGCGTACGGAAGCTTCCGTGTGTGATTTAATAGTGAAATTAACATTCCTTTTTTTCGAAAATGCCAAAAACAAGTGAACTGTGCTACGCAAAACGTATTAAAATTCAGTTGTTACATGAACAAGGAAAGACCCAAGTAGAGATTGCCAAACTCGTGAAAAGTTCGCGGTACGCAGTGCAATCTGCTATTAAACGGTTTGCGGAGACTGGTTCCCACGCAAATAAAAGACGGAGTGGCAGAAAACGCGTGACTACTGAGCGCCAGGACAGAAAACTCATCCGCGAGTCTCTGAAGGATCGCAAAAAAACTTCTTCTGAGCTCGCTGCCGCCCTATCCGAAGAAAGTGGATACCCTATTAGTGCTCGAACGGCAAGAAGAAGGCTTGGAGATGCGGGTTTAAAGGGGTGTAAAGCAACTAAGAAGCCGTGGCTCTCGGAAAATAACAAAAAAAATCGCTTAGAATGGGCTCTACGATACCAACACTTCACGGAGGAGGATTGGTCAAATGTTGTGTGGTCCGATGAATCAAACTTTGAGGTAAGCTTTTATACCATTTCATAAAAACGATAACACTGATTACTATTATTTTAGTTGGCTTTCATAAAAATAATGAGCACACATTTAAGCTCTACTTTTTTCAATTGTTACAGCTATTCGGAACTGCGGGTGTAACCTTCGTGAGGCGGCGCGTCGGCGAGGAATATCATCCAGATTGCGTGGTTTCCACTGTTAAACACGGGGGAGGTAGCATTATGGTCTGGGGCTGCATGGCAGCTGATGGTGTCGGCAAAATGTTCGTTTGCGAAGGCCGTATGAACAGTGAAAAGTACATAAATGTACTCGAAACCGCTCTATTACCTTCGCTTACGCGCATTTTCGGCGACACGAACTTGGATGGCGTCAAATTCCAACAAGACAATGCTGCTTGTCATAAATCAGCGACCTCCATGCGCTGGTTTCGAAACAACAGTATTGTCTTGTTAGATTGGCCGGCGCAGTCCCCAGATCTGAACCCTATCGAGCATCTTTGGGGTATTATGAAGCGCAAAGTCAAACAGCATAGCATTACATCCAAAACAACGCTAAAAAATGCTTTATTTCAAGAGTGGGACGCCATAAGTGCAGCCGAATGTAAAAATCTTGTAAACAGCATGCCCCAAAGAATTGCTGCTGTGATCAATGCGAAGGGTGGGCCAACTAAATATTAGTGATTTATAAATTTTTATGTTAATATAGTAATTTGGAAAACAAATTAGTTTTATTTTACACCTTAAACACGAAAAAGTCATTAAATTTTAGGGTGCTTTATACTTTTGGCCAAGGCTGTATATACCTATTTATCTTTTAATGTTCAGACAGGAACCTTTTTGGCCCCTTATGTAACACCGTTCCTATGTCTATTTTCTTCATGTATGTATGTATAAGTTTTCTTGTTCTTACCCACTATCTGTAATATGTCGTGTTATGTAGTATGTATGGCCAAATCAATCTGTTTTCTTTCTTTCTCTTCTTCTTTTTCAGAGCCATCGTCAACGACCTCGTGTGGACCCAACTGTTCAAATGGATCCTCATAGTGTGTAATGACTGCATAAACGATACCAAAAGCGTGGTCAACAACGTGTCTCCTGAGGGAATAATGCCGGCTAACTGCCAGTATACAGACTATGGAAACAACGCGTAAGTTACATCATCATAAATATAGTTTGGGACCTGGAATAACATAAATAGGCTATTTTTATCCCGATAAAACGCGGGCGAAGGCGGGGGCAGCAGCTAGTAAATCATAATTATTTATTGCTTATTTTTCAGAGGAGTATGGTTAGACGACGGACGGCAAGTGACGGCTCAAATGGTATTACTTTGCGCGTGGAGAACTGTAAAGGAGGTAAACAGATGTTTTAATAAAAGTAAATAGACGTTATATACAGGGTAGCTGGGGGTAGGTGGACCCTAGTCTGCAATAGCTTAGCAGGTTTTTTAACCCTCAAAAGCCTCTCGGCTATTTTTAAGAAGGTTTAAAGATTTTCGACGTTTTTCTGAAAGGGCATAGTCGGTTAAGCAAGGGTGAGCAGCCTCCATGCGGATGAGTTACACTCTCACCGCAAATTTCAACCTTGTGGCTAGGAACATAGATAATAAAAATACAACTACATAGTATTTTAAGAGAAGATTTTTTCTCAGGAACTAAAAGACCAGAAAAAAATATATGTCGTAAATATATAGGTATTCAAGGCAAATGATAGAAAAAAAAATAAGAAAAAAACCAAAAATCTAATCAAAAGAAAAAAAAAATTGTTTTCCTTTTTTTTTTCGGTCCCTCGCTCACGAGATACAATTATGTACCAGTTTTTTTACTATCAATCAGACCTTTTTATACAAGATATAATTTTTCCAAGACGATGGAAGAGGTGGACGTTGGTTAAAAAAATTAAAACACATTTTTTTTACACATTTTATCATAATTTTATTATCATATATAAAAAACGGGGCTGACTTAGTCATTCCAATGACTCAAAGGCCCTTAAAAATTAAGAATATATAAAATAATTCTATGTCTATGGTTCTTACAATAATATTATACTTATATATTGTAAGAAACATAAATGCAAACACATACATTTTTGGTTCTGTGTCATTTACGTTACTGGCCGAGCCCTTACTTTCCTACCCAATAAATCCACCGTGATCCTGTATACTACTCGGTCGGGTTATAAACATCAAATTATTACGTTGTATAGGCTACAGCCGTGCTGGGTGCCATGGGGTCACGCCTGCCCGTGCACGATCAGTGTACTAGGGGCGTGCTACAGCCTGAGCAGCTCACTGCAATCGCGGAGTGGCTGGGGCTCGTGGTGAGCGAGGCGCGGCACCGCGGCGCGTTCGAGCAGGCCTACGTCGCATACGAACGAGTCTTGTACAGGTAACTAGCACGCTTGGCGTCTTTTTTACAAGCTTTTTTTTTACTTGCAATGTATGTTTTTTCGGGTGGAATAGCAATTTTAGACAAATTTAGACTAGTTATGGCTGGAATAAGCTGGTCTGATGATGGAAACTGAAGGTGACCATAGGAACTCCTGAACGAAACGACTTAACCACGTCGGGTTTGGTTTGGTTGGGTTTGTCTTCCCAAGCAGTTTGGTCGTAGATTATATAAAAGCTACTAGAACATTACTATATAGTATAAAACAAAATCGCTTCACGCTGTCTGTCTGTCCCTATGAATGCTTAGATCTTTAAAACTACGTAACGGATTTTGATGCGGTTTTTTTTAATACATAGAGTGATTCAAGAGGAACGTTTATATATATATATATATATATAATTTAGCATCAGCATTGCACCCGTGCGAAGCCGGGGGCGGGTCGCTAGTAATATAATAAAAAAAATTGATACAATACTTATCTTTATGAATCCTGGTCAAATTATGAAATTTAAAATCTCTATCGTATCATATGTTTTTGTTCATTCCAAATAAATAAATTACAAATTGCATATATTGATTTGTTGGACTTGTATCCACCTGGAATAGGATATAGATTATAAAAAAATTTAGATCCGCGGAAAAATTCAAGGGACGAAGCCACAGCTGGGCAATATAGTAAATGTAATGTCTATTAGTAATACTATAAAAAATGTCTGTAAGTGATAAGTATGTCAAGTTACTTAAGGCGCAGAGTAATGCGACACTAGCGCCACTCTTTAGTTTTTCTTGTTTTATCGTTATGGAAAAGAATTACCAAAAGTTCTCACCGCCAATTGATAATACCCAGTATAAACTATTTTTTGATACCTCTTTCATAGTTTTGTTTCATTTAGTATTATCAAAAAATGGTTTATTGCGTTTGGTGGCCACCAAAGGCAATAAACCATTTTCTGTTTGATCGAAATAAAACAAAACTATTACAGAAGTATCGAAAAATAGTTTATACTGGGTATTATCAATTGGCGGTGAGAACTTTTGGTAATTCTTTTCCATAACGATAAAACAAGAAAAACTAAAGAGTGGCGCTAGTGTCGCATTACTCTGCGTCCTTAAAATAAAATGTCAAACAAACAAGGTCAATAAATTTATTAATTTGGAGGACAAAAAATGTTTATTTAACAGAATAAAATAAAGAATCCGAATCAATAACTTTATTTCTTTAGGCTTACAAAATAAGCACTTAGACAAGTCAATTTTTGTACTATACACATATTTATTATTATCAAATAAGAAATAAGGTGTTATTGATATTCTCTTCACTTCAATTTTTTGTCCACTAGTGGAAGATGTGAAAAAGAAACCACTAGCACATTAATATCAAGAAAGTATGATCATTCCAGAAAAAAATTAATTTACATCGTCACAATGTACAAATATTAATAATGTCAAACAATATGGTCATTTAATAAGTCAAGGTCGTGCAGCTGGATAAGAGTCCGCTGCAGGCAGACGATCTGATTGTAATCGCGGAGTGTCTGGGGTTTTCGTAGTTGCATTGATTTCCTATTAAATGTATGGGAAAATTTAGAAGCGATTTCTGACTTCTTTAGTATTCAAACCTCGGTCCGATACAAGTTTTTAATCAGTCTAGGAAACAGCATCAATGGGCACCACAAGTGTTTTGTCTAAAATTTCCATTTTTTGATAACTGTTTTTGATTCTGTGAACGCGGATGAAAATTTATCTAAAAAATATGTCTAGTCTCTATAGACCATTATCTTGTAGCTATACCGGATATACTAAATTAACACTTTCATGGCCCAAGACGCACACATCCCCCGCAGCCCCTAGAGGCAGGGCAGTGAATGCGTTAACGTGCCTCCCCTTACTGCTATACACAGGTGCACTACTCTCTTTGCCCTTCCTCACTGTCATGATCCGATGTCTTATAGGATGTGGCGCGACCCCAACTGTCGCGTGAGGAACTGGATAAAGCTTCGACTGAAGTGTACCTTGGAATGGCTGGAGGCAGGCGCGTCGTGGAAGCACGGCGCCTCCCGCCGCAGTGCCGGCCTGCCTTTCCACATACAGGTACTTGTTACTTGTTTCTGGACTAATTTCAGGAACTAGCCCACAGGTGGGCCCTTTTTGCGTGTCGGGTGGTGGCTGTTAGTCTAACTAACCGATGTCTTTCAGGAAGCCCAGCAGCTCCGTAGGCCTGTGTGTCCTCATAGTGTGCAAAAAAGTTTTCGTTTCCATTTCGTATTCTTTCAAGACAATTGGAAAATACTGATCTATATTTAAAAAAAAAAATAACAAAAATATCATGAAAATAGGGTTTTTAAAATTAGCAGAACCGACGGTCTAATGCTTTAGCCATCGATCCTGCATTAGCAATTACAAAAGTCCACTCTGCTTATTGAAATTTGTATTCGCTTAGGTACCTATTTTAATGTTTTCAAAACCAAGGGAATATCCAGGCTGAAGCCGATTTAAAGTATGCAAATGATATAAAGATCGTTCGCAAAGGTAACAAAAATAATTATATTTAAGTTCACAATGTCTTCAACTTCCGCGTGTTTTTTTTTTACCTCTCAAACCGTAATGTACTCGCGGTTTTTTAAGCATTGCTTCATAACAAATTTATGGTCGCAAAACTAGCTAGATATAATACTTATTCAATGCAGGAAATACATTAAACAGAAAAAAAATAGAAATTTCCTGCGTGACCGGTGATGACTTGCCCTAATGATAGAATGTTATGTGTGGGCAGGCGCTAGTGTCTTCAGAGGTGGATTGCGGCGGGCCGGGTAGCGCCCTCGGGCCCGTGATGCGGGCGCTGCTGGCGGCGACCAACACCGGGGCGCGCGCACACGTCTGCAACGTGCTGCGAGCCTTGTACAGGTATAAATATGTGTGGGCAGGCGCTAGTGTCTTCAGAGGTGGATTGCGGCGGGCCGGGTAGCGCCCTCGGGCCCGTGATGCGGGCGCTGCTGGCGGCGGCCGACACCGGGGCGCACGTGTGCAACGTGCTGCGAGCCTTGTACAGGTATAAATATGTGTGGGCAGGCGCTAGAGTCTTCAGAAGTGGATTGCGGCGGCGGCCGACACCGGAATTCTCTTTTGTGGAAACAAACGGCTTACTTTCATTTTCCTATTGTTTATGTTTAGTTTTTTCTATCGAAAGTTTTTTGATTTCCCAGGATAAGTAAATAAAATTAACCACTTTTTCAGGGATTCGTCTCTCCACGCGGCAGTGCAGAACTACGTGGGCGAAGGCCTGCAAGTGGCTATCAAGGGCTTCGAGGGAGCGTCCTGGGAGGTAAGCAACCACCTAGCTATTAACTACTTAGGTATATCGCATATAGCCCCTTTGTAAGCGACGAAACGTATAAGGGTTTAACGGTAAAGCGACGCCTATTAAGAATCTAATTATAAAAGCAAAAGCAAGCCACAAACTCTTAGCGTGGCGAGCGAAGGGATCGCGTATGTGGTGTATTGACGAGCTGTTCCAGTATGCCACACACCGTCAAGGCAAGAGAGGATATTGTACCCCAACCCTCTCTTGCCTTGCTTGACGGTCCCTAGTACGGCTGCGGCAATTATGTGTTGATATCTTTTTTATTCCAGGAGCGCAATTCCAGTACTTTGCTCCTGAGCGCTTTGATACAGCGCGTGTTTGGCGTGTCCCGCGCGCGAGCGTCCCTTACTGCGCGCGATAAGATGACGGGACGCGTGTTCTTCTTGCGATACCCGCGGCTCTATGACGTCATGCTGGTGAGTTTTTTTTTATTCTGTACTAGCTGCTGCCCGCACCTTTGCCCGCGTTTAATCGGGATAAAAAATAGCCTATATGTTATTCCAGGTCCCAAACTATACCCATACCAAATTTCAGCCTAATCAGTTCCGTAGTTATTGCGTGAAAGAGTATCCATCCTTACAAACTTTGTCATTTTTAATATTAGTAGGATAGACCTACATCATTAGCCTATATTGGTCCACTACTGGATATGACCTCCCTTAATAGACCGTCGTCGTTTGACAATAATTTCACCTGACGGCCCGCGTTTTCTTTCTGCGGCACCATAGTCTGCTCTGTAGAATCTCGATAGTGTTCATAATATCGCCGTTGCCTTAAAATAATTAATTTTACACAACAGCGATATCATTCTCTGTGTAAATAATTATTGTACAGGCCCCCGCTTCCCTGTACTTTCATCATCATCATCAGCCCATACATGTCCACTGCTGGACATAGGCCTCCCCCGTACGACGCCATAAATAGCGGTCCTGAGCCGCCTCCATCCATCGACTCCCTGCGACCGCTAGGATGTCGTCGGTCCATCGAGTGGATGGTCTCCCATGTAGGGGGGGATTTGCCATAACCACCACGCTTGGCAGGCGGATTGGTGTTTAAAAATACTCAGAAGGAAGCTGCTGCCCTTCCTCTGGTAGGTTCCCTTAGTCGGCTTTTACGACATCCACGGGTTGAGTTGGAGTAGTACTTTGATATTGATTAATTGTTTTTATATGATAATCTTAAGATGGGAGTTAAAAATAACTGAACGACACGTAGGTTCCTTGCAGACTGATTTTATTTATATCCTGCTATTATTATAAATGTCAAAGTTTGTATGGATATTTTTACTCTTTCACGCAAAAACTACTGAACCGATTAGGCTGAAATTTGGTATGGGTATAGTTTGGGACCTGGAATAACATATAGGCTATTTTTTATCCCGATAAAACGCGGGCGAAGGCGCGGGCAGCAGCTAGTAAGAGTATATAAAAATGCTGATCATTGCTGATTACTAACGCCGTGGCGTACACAGCTTAGTACATAGTTATAACCTCAGCTGGCCTAAATGTTTAGGTACCTAAATATTTAAGTATAGGTGCATAATGCGCGAGTTGGCCCGTACAATTATTGTGTAAAATAAGATGTGTGTAAATAATAATTATCTGTGTTTGTTGCAGGACAAGTTGAAAGAATCGAATGATAGCAAGAAACTGTTATGTCCTTCTCTGTACCCAGTCCTCTTGTTACTAGCGCGACTGTACCCCTCGTCGCTTGAAGGCACAGAGTCTAATATAAAGGTACTTGTTCTTATGGTTATTTTGTGGAAAATTATGATGGAAAATGGTTTTGGATTTCACAAGATGATTTTATTCGCGATTTCGACTCGACTGGCTGCCTGGCGGCCATTACTATTTTGTCGTTTCGACGGTAAGGTTGGCAAATAGACGTACAGTACTCCTTTTGATTAAAAATGTTTTCACCACTTTCGCCATAAAAAAAACAGTCTCGATTATAAACAGTGAGTGAAATTAATTTTTGCTCTCATTTGTCATAATAAAGTGTGAGCATGCAATAGGGATGTTTCCTAGGACAAAATAATATTTCTAATCAATCCGTCAGTTAGATTATCAAAAAATATTAGACATATTTGTAGCTTTATGAAATCAATCAAAATTGATAAAGATAACGCACATTAAAGTTCGGGAGAGGGGGCTGATGACGTCACTTCGTGGTAAAAAGTGTACCAAGGCGTGACGTCACGCGGAACTTTAACGCACCATATCTTTGTCATTTTTTCTTAACTGACAAAATAAAAAAATACATATTCAATATTTTTCGGTAATGTAAATGAGGGACTAGATCGATTTTTTCAGGAAACTAGCCTATTATGTTAAAATATAAATTAATTATGACCTACATGTTTTGCCTGTGTCAGTGGATCTGACCACAGCAAAAGGATATTTTTCCTCCAGTATTTCTTTCATTCCTATTCAGCCTGGAGTCTCTACTCACCTCGTTTTTAGACCTCGTAGATACATAAAGTCTTTATTAGAAACATCAGACACGCACATAAAAAGTACTTAGGTAATTGATGCTGATTCCACGCCGTTCATTTATCGACGACCTCAGTGGGCGAAGGGCTGTCTGCGACGAAGGAGGTTGCGGTTTCGTATCCCGCCTCAGGACAAATATTTTTGCAATCTGCTGATATTTGTTGTTGTTTGTTTGTTTTGTAACAAACAAGTTATTAATTGTATTTTTTTGTATGTTTCTTGTAATTCTTGATATCTAGCACTACCTACTAAATTGTTGTCCACACTACCCAAAGGTTAGCTCTCTACCTAGAGAATGCTATCTAGCATTATGTTCGCCTATGTACTACTACAATAAAGTATGTATACTACAATAATAGTAGATTGTTTTACAAGGGACTAAACCATCCCATTATATACGAGGTTGTTATACTCCCGAGCGTAGCGAGGGAGGATGACAAGACCGAGTTATAATGGGTGGTTTCGGCCCGAGTAAAACACTCTACTTTTCACTTCGATTGCGAGAAAATAAAACAATTCAAAATTAGACAATTTTCTGAAATTTTATTAAAAATTAAATGTGCAGTTAGAGCAATTTTGAATGTTTAGTGATATGTTTTTCCCGGACAATTTTATTTCGGTTCTCTGTGATTGGGATGTGATAATATTTTGAGTTGATTGTTGTGGAGTAAAAGTTGGAGAGACTCGATTCATGCTTGAGTTTCCTGCATTATTAAGATCTGAGTGCGGCTTCAGCTGAGTTGACATATTCATCCAATCCCGCGATGTAGATGCTTGGGGTTCTGTAATGTTTGGTAGAATATTGATTCCTTCCGTAATCCGCTGCGTGACGTGATACTTGTTTTGTATAGAGTCCTCTATATAACCTTCAGCCACTTGATCGGACCTCCATCCACCGTGCCGTTTTAATGTCGTTATATTCGCACCAGAGTCCGCCAACAGAGTCGCGGATGTGCTGCGGAAACAATGGCCCGTGTAGAGTTCCGGATTTGGTAAATTTAGATAAGTGGCAATATCTTTAGGCATGTTACCAAATTTATTTTTGTCTATGACTTGCCTTGTGCATTTACCATTTTGATAATTTAGAAAAAATCTTCTCGTTGAAACATTAGTGGGACGTAACTCCTGATAGGCTTTAACTATATTAAGGTATTCTCCACTGATGACAAATTTACGCTCTTTGTTTGTTTTCGTGTTCGGCAGACTCACAGCTTGTAGGTTTGTATCCGTTTCTACGTCTTCTAGCGTATATTGGCAAGCTCTATTCCTCTGCATGCACCGCTGATTCCATAAATTAAAGCAACCTGTTGAACAAAAAATAAGTGTGTTAATAATCGTAATAACCTAGGTACATAATTTAGGTATGTAGGTAGGTATCTATTTATTTAGTTTGAGTAGAGTACATAAGTAGGTTACCTTTGTTGCCAAGTATTGTTTATTTGGAGCGTTATTTAAAAATGTTTCGATTTCTTGTGTCGTCAAGACTTTTGATTTTTTTGCCTTGTATCCAGTGGACAATTTCTTCAGTAAAGCCGTTAAATTTACTTATTTTTTAATATCGACGTCGTGTTTCGTTTGTAAGGTCATTCTTAACATTGAATATGTGCTCCAAAGAGTCGACGATTTGAATTTTTTCGATAATTCATCAAAATAAGTGAGAAAAACCCCTTCTGTAAAAGAATCGACACGTTTCTCATCTCTCCATTTCATAAAATTTTCGTAACTCTTTAAATATATTCCACGTGATTTTGTCGCCAACAGATTCATAATTATTTCTTTGCCCTTTTCTTCCATTTGCATATTAGCATCTTCACTATCACTTGATGACATTTTTCACGTTCACAATTTGGAAGTAAAAGTCAGGAAGTTAAACGTAAAAGTTTGTGATTTGGAATGAAGAAAATTCTAGAGTATTGCGCCAATACCTCTTTTTTTTTAAATCTCTATTTAACCTGCAACGAAACAGTTGGCATTCTACCGTGAAGGGAAGAATCAACCTTCACAAAACATCACCAAGACGGTTCTATTTAAAAAAAAAAAGATTCGTCAATCTTTTTTTTTGGCACCAAGAAGTCGAGTTTTTATGTAAGAGAACGAATGCTTTGTACGGGCTGATGATTTTAGACAAAAATTTAAAAGAAAAATACTTTTTAGCCCGATGTATTAAACTCGAGTTTTAGGCCCGCTAAGCAACACTATTATGATACACTTTTTGAGCAAGAGAAGTGAAAAGTATATTCTATCTATATATTTGTTCTGGGAGTTTTCTATGTATAATGTCATTTTTTTTTTAAGATACTAGATGGCTAGATGATGCTGTGTATGTGGTTCAAAATTATTTATTTATTGAACTTATGTTTTATCAGTTGGTGTCATTCGTGCCCCACGTGGTGGCCTGCGCTCGCTCGCCCGTGCTAAAGACGCGCCGCCTCGCCGCCGCCGCCGCTGTCTCGCTCATACCGCCGGACAGGTATATACCTACCTTTTCTTTCGCATTACACTTAGGTACTTGTCTCGCTTAGATCGCCAGATAAGTATATCTACCGTCTCTTTCACATTGCTCTTACTCGTCTCGCTTAGATCGTCAGATAAGTATATCTACCGTCTCTTTCTCACTGCCCTTACTTGTCTCGCTTAGACCGCCAGATAAGTATATCTACCCTCTCTTTCACACTACACTTGTCTTGCTTAGACCGCCAGAGAAGTATATCTACCGTCTCTTTCACACTGCACTTTACCACTTTTGAAAGCATTACTTCCGGATTTTTTCCTACGGGGCAGTAAGTGGAGATACCTTAACCGATGTACATAACAACAGCAAAATGATCTTAGAGGAGACTATGTATAATTTTTAGAGTAATAATCATCCACAGTTTCCTAAGACTGTTTTCCTGTTCCCATTGTTTTTATCAAAATACCAAAAGGAAGGTTAACTGGGCTAACCAGTATATATCTGTGCAGATACGAGTCGCACCTATGTTATCTGCTGGGGTTAATATCGGAGGCGACTGTCGAGAGGAACTTCTGCCACGGCATCTTGCTGCAAGTCTGCGCTCTCTTGGACAACAAGGTAACCATATAAAGTTTATGTAAAACTATGTACACGCAATTGTAGGAATATCTTCATGGGAGTCGTCCAGGTCTCTTCATTAAATTAAAACTGGGCGATGTTTTAATTTAATGAAAAGAGACCTGCACGTACAGTATGAAAGGTTGCCTGGGAGAAATCGCTCTCAGCGATAAGGCCGCCTTTTGTACTGTATTTATTTTCATTTTAGATATAAGAGTTTTTATGTAATTTTAATATGTACAATAAAGTGTTCATTCATTCATTCAGTATGTATGTGTATTCTAGAGGCTGCTATACGTGTAAAAGAACACTCGAATTTATTTACTAAAGCTAAAATGGTATTGGCATAGTTTGGGACCTAGAATAACATATAGGCTATTTTTTATCCCGATAAAACGCAGGCGAAGGCGCGGGCAGCAGCTAGTCTTCAATATTTCTAATACTTGCCCCCCGTGTCCCATGGCCGTGGGTGACACTGTCCAACCTTAATGACATACCTATTGTTAAGCTACCTTTTATTTGCAGCCTTCCGGCGTCGACTGCCGAGGTATAACCCCGTCGCTCCTGCTGACCGTGTGGATACTAGCGCAAACCTCCGACGCGGTCTGCTATCCGCTACTCCACCAGTACGTGCGGCTACTCACCGCGCTACTTGACAGGTAAGGCCGCCTATTGTAAAAGATACATATATAAAACAATTTTGTACCACAACACAAAGACAATACAGAAAGAAATGCTAAGATGAAGAGGTCTTAACGCTATAAGCGATCTCCCGTAGGTAACCTTGGGATGGACTGGATAGTAGGACTCAAATAGATCTACTAAGAAAATAACCTCGGTCAAGTGCAAATCAACACACCCACGGATGGTTCCGTACCATTGTACGTAACTATTTCGCAAAAGGCACCCTAAATACGGATTTAAAAAAGGAAAAAGGCGACTAGACGCATTCATCCATCCAAGAACGCGCTCGACGTTGCTTAACTTAGGTGATCGGTACTCGGCTAGTTATGGATGTTGGACCCTTCATTTTTAAAATTAGTTTATATTTATTTGTTGTTGTAGCGTCAAGAGAAATACACATTCTGTAAAAATTTCTACTTTATACCTTTTACAGTTCATGAGATACAGCCCGCTGAAGGACCGACGGACTGATAGACAGACAGACAGACAGCGGTGGCTTAGTAATAGGCTCCTGTTTTCACCCTTCGGGTACGGAACCCTAAAAAGAAGACAATATAAGTACTTACAACAAGTTTTCTCATGGATGTTTCTCTCCTTATTTCAGTTTCCCCGAAACACTACCTGAAGAATTCATAACCAACACAAAGTTGAAACTCGAGGCCATATTGTTTGCGCCGGCGGCGGGCGTCGCGCCCGGCCGACACCTGTGTTTGTCCGACTGTCTGTCACTCGCGCTGGCTTTGCACGAGAGGAAGGCTAGCGACCATGTAGCTGGTAAATATCCATGCTGTGCCCACATTTATGTAATACTAGCTGCTGCCCGCGCCTTCGCCCGCATTTTATTGGGGAAAAAATAGCCTATATGTTATTTCAGGTCCGAAACTATCATCATCATCAGTCCACTGCTGGACATAGGCGTCCCCGTACGACGCCACAAATAGCGGTCCTGAGCCGCCTCCATCCATCGACTCCCTGCGACCGCTACGAAACTATTCCCATAGCAAATTTGAGGGGATTACAGGGGAGGCCTATGTCCAGCAGTGGACGTGTATGGGCTGATGATGATGATGATAACAGCCAAAAAAATAAATTCCAAGTTTTTAGCTTTAAAAATTACGATACTTCTATACAACCTTTCAAACCCTTACAACCCTTTTTTCGCATTAAAAATTAGCCTATGTCCTTTATCAGGCTCTAAAATATATGTGTACCAATTACATTTAAATCGGTTCAGTAGTTTTGGCGTGAAAGCGAGACAGACAGAGTTACTTTCGCATTTAATAGGAGTCAGAATTAATCCGTAGGCTCCCCAACTGGTTTATAACTGTGTTTCGGCTTCTCCCATTTTGTAAAAGTACATTATGTTCATATGAAGGATACAATATAAAATTCGGTTCTTCTTTTAGTCTTCAGACTAACTACCAATGCCAGTGCGGTACTGTTGTCGAACAGCTTGGTCATCACGGATTATCGTGTACTAGGGCTGCCCTGAACAGTCTGCAGTTGGCTCAATTGTAAATACTTACTGGTTCTAATCAATGTAGTTTTCCTTTTTAATAATGTTTTTTTTTTCTAATTTGTTAGATTTGATAATCCGGGGCCTGAACCACGAAGTTCAAGAAGTGTGTGGAGCCGCCCTCGATTATGTACTGCGCCTGTACGGACGCGGGGGCTCCGCAGCCGGGTCCGGCGCCCGAGAAGGCAGCAGTAAGTAAACATCTAAGTTCCAATGTCTTCGCACGCGTTGTTTCCGGAATAAAAAGGAGCCAATGTAAGATGACCATAATATAAATGGTTTTTAATAACTTTGTCAATGAAATAAACAATAAATAAATGTACGGTTTACATACCATACAGTGTCACATGTTCCCGCGGGTCAGTAGTTTACGTTATGACGTGTTTCTACGGCTAATTAGAGCCAGTCGCAAACAACTGTCCTTTTGGGCAACACGTCACGGCGTACACTCGCGACCATCAACATAACTTTAAACTTACGTACGATTAAACCGTGAAACTTAACAAACTCTTTAACTCACAGACTCTACCAACAACTTATAGGATTGTAGGGGGCACACTACGCACCCTACTATAAATAAAGATAATGTACGGTGAAACTGCAATATTATCTCGCGTCAGCATTTTTACCGCATCGCTGCAAATAGCAACGCGCGTGCTCATAATGTCAGTTCGTGTTAGCCACTCGAACGGGCGCGCGCTTTAGTATCATCACTACATAATATAAAACAAAGTCGGTTCCCGCTCTCTGTCTCTTCCATGTATGCTTACATCTTTAAAACTACGCAACGGATTTTGATGCGGTTTTTTTAATAGATAGAGTGATTCAAGAGGAAGGTTTATAATATGTATAATTTAGTATCAGCATTGCACCAGTGCGAAGCCGGGTCGCTGTTTATCATTAGAAATATGTTCTATTTGACGCGTGACCCGAGAGCTGGTGAGTATCTGGCGCAGCGCATTAGCATTGCCATACGGCGGGGCAATGCAGCCAGCGTCTTGGAGACGCTTCCGACTGGTATTGATATGGACCAGTTGAGCTATCTGTAGATCGTTTGCAACAGTCTGCAATTGGCTCAATAGTAAATACTAGTTTAATTTGTTTATATTATTTGATTGTTATTTTCTTTGTCTTAATTAACTGTATTTAAATGTTTTTTTTGGAAAATAGGAAATAATGGCGCCTAACTGTAATATCTGTAGGTACATATTTATTTTTCTTTAATATAAATTTCGTATTGGTTATTGTCTCGATTTAGTGTTATTTATTTTAGTTAATTTTATTAATTTATTGACATTGTTTGTACTTAAATATTGCACGCCACACTGGTAGAAATACATTGTTTCATATTTAAGCATATACCACCTATGTACCTATTTACATGTATTTGTTGCAATAAAACTTACTTTACTTTACTTTACTTTAACACCTTTCTATTAAATCGGAAGGTCGCAACATCCATGGCGCAGAGGCAATTCTGGTGAATCTCCGGTCGCGTCCCCAGTTCCTGGAGGCGGTGCGCGGGCGCGCGCGGGCCAAACACAACTGGTTCTGCGACCCGCAACACGCCACCAAAATACTGGAGGTAATTTATATTAATATAAAAAATAAAAACGTCAAGTGCGAGTTATAAGACCTCGTTTCTTGCAAAATTTCATGGTTCTATATCAACGGGAAGTACCCTATAGATTTTGTGTGCACGTGATTCCCTTGGAAATTTCAAATAAATTGGATATAAACGTAAACGCAATCAAAAGTAACAGATTTTTGATTGCGTTGACTTGAGAATACGTGCTTCCATCCTGGTGAAAAATACATATAACTAGTTATATTATACTATCTGACCCGGCAAACGTTGTTTTGCCTTCAACCCTTATCACTTAGGGGTATGGAAAATACATAGTAGTCGATTCTCAGACCTACTGAATACGCATATAAAATTTGGTAAAAATCGGTAAAGCCGTTTCGGAGGAGTACGGTAACTAACATTGTGACATGGAAATTTTATATATAAAATTAAATACATTGTCTCTTAAAAACTAACGAATATTATCAAACTTAGAGGTATTGGAGGTTATATGTTTGTTGTACAATAACTTCATGCTAAATATAATGGCAACTCGGTGTAATCGACTCTAAACAAACCATCTCTGGTTTAGAGTGTCTGAATAACTATAAGAATATAGGTATTTCGTTTGATTAATAAAGAAAATACAAATCCTACTTAATATTATAAATGTTAAAGTTTGTATGGATGGATGTTTGGATATTCGTTACTCTTTCACGCAAAAACTACTGAACCGATTAGTCTGAAATTTGGTAAGGGTATAGTTTGGGACCTGGAATAACAAATAGGAATATACATATTTCTTATTCGCGATAAGAAATAAAACGCGGGCGAAGGCGCGGGCAGCAGCAAGTACTTCATAATGCAACCAGTATGTACATATTTTGTTTTTAGGTGTTAGTGTTGGAAGACTGTATAGAAGATATTATATCGAGTGCTCCTGATATGACAGTACGTCAAATTCTCATCGGTATACCGGAAGTAAACTCTTCCCGGTATGGGCAAATACATAACCTGAACTTACTCGTAACGAGAGAAGATGGAAGGTCACATCTCTACCTTGAAGCTCTGACTAGGTAAATCCTACTAATATAAGAAATGTGAAAGTTTGTTAACACATATCTTTGTAACTTGTGATGCGACACTAGCGCCACTCTTTATTTTTTCTTATATTATCGTTATGGAAAAAAAATTACCAAAAGTTCTCACCGCCAATTGATAATACCCAGTATAAACTATTTTTCGATACCTGCAGCAGACAATGCGTGCAAGAGCATTTAGCAGAAAATGGTTTTGTAAACCATTTTCTGCTAATACTAAATGAAACAAAACTATTACAGAGGTATCGAAAAATAGTTTATACTGGGAATTATCAATTGGCGGTGAGAACTTTTGGTAATTTTTTTTCCATAACGATAATATAAGAAAAAATAAAGAGTGGCGCTAGTGTCGCATCACTATGCACCTTAAATTATGTAGATGAAATTTGGAATGTAGATAGTTAGAGCTACATATGCTAATCTAATTTTGAAAAATTAGCCTCTGAGGGGGTTAAAAATGGTGGTAAAGTTTGTATGGAAAATTAGTATTCCTTAGTTCGATTCACTCAAAACTCGGTTTAAATAAACTACAAAGTAAATAATTACCGTAATTTTTTTTTCGAAATCACCCTTTATTCTTTGCGACTTTACTATAACTTTACGATCCTGTTTAAGGGGGTTAAACAGGGTCCGTATTACCAAAGATTTTATTCCTTGGTTCGATTCGCTTAAAACTGGATACGCGGGCGAAGCTGCGGGGCGCAGCTAGTCTATACTACATATGTTTTATTAATACTTTCCTGTCTATCTCTGAAAAGATCCCTTATTCGGTTTTTACGACATCCACGAGCTGAATCGACCCCTCCAGGGGTAGATTCTTTCGCCGCGAAGCTATGGCCTTAAAACTTATTCATTTAAATTCACTTATACATAATGTATGAACGTTTTGCTCAAACCTTGCAAGCCTTTGAATCATTGACATTACAATTAACCTGAAGCTGGTCGTCTCCTCTAGAAAGAACTTTTCTGGGTCGTCTCCTTTAGAAAGAACTTTCCTTCGGTTATTAGGTAGTACGGTCGCGAAAATTTGCATGAACCTGTTCTCCGATTTAGAATCCAAGATATTTTATGTCAACAAATATATTTATGAATGAAAACTTAACAAAAACTGATAACAATAACAGAAAACAACAAGGTAACAGCAAAGTTATCACTAAAAACAACAGAAACTTCAACAACGCATAATGGGAAGGATAAGATGTTTAAGTTTGAATTCAAAACCGAACGAGAGATCAACAAAACATATCCAGGTTTTTGAATTGGAAGGTACTTTTGATAGCTTCCAATTATTTTAAAAGTTTCTACTTTTAATGCTGAAAAAAGATAGTTATATAACACTTACATTGCCCATGAAACACGTGCCTAGGTAGAACACGTCCTCGCAACGCGGCAGCACGGCGGCGCAGCACTGAGGCTGGACAGTGAACGGGTTAATAATTGCACTCACAGTTCGGTTAGTCCATAAATATGGGCTTTAGTTTTATTCTGCTTATTGTTTTTTTTTTCTTGTCCGTCGTCCCACTTCTTATTGTTTCAACAATTCAGTTTGGTCCAGTGAAATATCTAACCACTACTAACTCAATATGTTCTTTTCTAAATAACTTGTATTTACAGATGTTTGTCCAAGCAATGTGATGAATATATGAAAATGCCAAAGCAACATAGAGAGACATTCCACAGCTACGACGAGGAAAAAAGGCTGGAGAACCTCCATACAGGTCGGTTTCTTTACCTGCGAATACCGGGATCAGCGAGTAAAAATAATTATTTGTATTTTGTTAGAAACCGATCCGGTATCAGTGCATACATGATCCAAGAAAACAAGGTCTGCTCTTCCGGGAGTGACACAAGGTGACGTCACTGTCCAGTTGCCAGATTATTACAAAAAAATGTAGAAGTTGGAAACAAATGTGATCACTGTGATAAGGGTCGATAAAAATATCAATAAAAAATTACATTCGTTAATTGTTTGTTAGATCAGTCAAAACTGCATTAGTTTAATATGCGATAAATAATTGGTAATTACAAAATCACATAGTTTTATTAGATTTATACAGGTAATACAAGGAGTTTTTTTATTCTAATTTATTATAATACAATACAAGGAGTTCGGGGAGTTACGACTTAACGCTACTGGTAACACCAGAAAACCAGATTCGTCATCTAATTCGTCGATGACGTAGCCTTGTGTCAACACGTGACCGTCGTGTCTCGGAAAAGTATACCTTGTTTTCTTATACCATGGGTGGATACAACTTGGCGGGATCACTGGCTAATTCCATCTGATCCCGGTATCTGTGGACACAAACCCCTACTGACACCTGTGGCGCAACGGGCCAAGGTCCGCTTGCGACGCAGATGGCTTGCAGCTTCGATTCCCGCCTCGGGGCAAATGTTTGTACAATCTGCAGATATTTGGTTCGAATGTGCTGGGTGTTTTCAATGATATTTAAAAAAAATCTCTATTTATGTAATGTATTAAGTATAACAATTGAGTAGTAGAAAGATATCACAAGCTGTGCTTACTAGAGGCTAGATGATGCTGTGCTGTGTGGATTGTCCAGCATTATTGATGTTTATTATAGTTATCACTCAAAGGTGATTTCTCGTTCCGATTCACTTCGATTCGTGCCAGTGGCGTAGCATGGGAAGCCCCCAAAGAAATGAATGAACCGTCATAGGGGTTACTTGACAATATTTGCTACCAGTGAAAACTTTATAAATAGCCCTCAGTATAAGTACATATAACATGCCCGCGACTTCGTCCGCGTGGAATATTGACAGTGTGATTTTCATACAAACTTTCATCCCCTATTCCCTTTGATATTTTACCCCCTTTAGGGTAAAATTTGTAGATAAAGCTTCTACAAATTACATTTTTATTTATATCTAATTAACAGCTTAAAAAATAAATGCCAAGCAACCTCTACAAGTGACGATACTTCTATACAACCTTTCAACCCCTTAAACCCTTTTTTCGCATTAAAAAGTAGGCTACCATAGGCTCTAAAGTAACTATCTCTTTTTTGAAATTTTTGTGACATTTGACTTTTTTGTAAAATTAGATTTTAAGCCTTCTGTTTTTTTTTTTGTTTTATCCTACTAAAATTATAAATGTCAAAGTTTGTATGGATGGATGTATGTATATTTATTACTCCTTCACGCAAAAACTACTGAACCGATTAGGCTGAAATTTGGTACGGGTATAGTTTGGGACCTGGAACACATATAGGCTATTTTTTATCCCGATAAAACGCGGGCGAAGGCGCGGGCAGCAGCTAGTGTCTACATAATTTTTTTTCGCAACTACTTTTCGCGCCTTCAAATGGTGATTCATGAAGTTATTAAATTGTTTAACGTTACCAGGTTTACAACAAGTGGTGTTGATTGGTTGCTTTCCTGGCGAATCCACGGAGAGCCGCGCGATCTCTGCTCGATTCCTCTCCTCTCACATGCAACAACTGCAAGATATGTCTGACATATATCTTACTCAACATTTGCAATCTCCATTTGGAGAACAAAATTTGTGTAAGTTCTATACTTACATTTATTGTAATAATATTTTATATAAATAATATACTAAATCGTAGCGGCCGCAGGGAGTCGTTGGATGGAGGCGGCTCAGGACCGCTATTCGTGGCGTCGTTTGGTGGAGGCCTATGTCCAGCAATGGACGTATACGGGCTGATGATGATGATATACTAAATGACTACCTCAGTGGCGCTGTGCGCGTAGGTCCTCGTGTAACGCAAGAGTTTGCGGGTTCGATTCCCGCCTCGGGACAAATATATGTACGATCTGCAGATATATTTATTGCGGATGTTTTCTTGTACCTATAATAAAAAAAAACATCTAGGTATCTCTATTTATCTAATATAATTATTAATTATATCAGTTATCTAGTACCTATATATAACACAAGCTCTGCTTTGCTTGGGGCTAGATTATTGTGTATATTGTCCAATATTTATTTTATCCATTTCCTGACCCTGAAAACAGGGGTTATGTACATTGGACGGGAGCAATGATGTTATAAGGGAGGAGGGGAGAAGATAGGTTACCTTCACACTAACAGCACAAGTTAAAAACTTGAGATCAGTGTACCATTTCTAATTGATCTCACGGCGCGATGGCTTAGTTTTTATTTATATTTAACTAATGAGCTGTGTTTTCAGATGCAATAGAAATATACCCGCTTCTGGGTATATCGTGGTTGCTTCGCGACGAGGAAGCCTCTATCAGAGCCATCGCCGCCGACGCTTTGCGACCGCAGGTTATTTTTATACTACCTAAATTATAGCACATATTAAACGTGAACGTTCACAATAAGCGTGGTGAACGAAGCGAGCGGCATCGCTGAGGAACGACATGGCATCTGTGCGGCGCCGCACTACCTAACTAAATAGTTATGTATGTACACGTCTTCCACTAGTGGACAAAAAATTGAATTGAAGAGAAAATCAATAACACCTTATTTCTTATTTGTTGGTAATAACTATATTTATAGCTAGTATAGTATAAGATTGGACTTGCCTAACCGCTTATTATGTAAGCCTAATAAAGTTATTGATATCTGAAACATCTAAACAGGGCGGTCGGTCGGTGGTCCCCGCGCTGGCGGCGAGCACGTTGCGCGCGCGCTGCGGGCGCGGCTCGCGCGGCGTGCGGCGGCTCTGCACGCTGGCGCTCTCCTACCCGGTCATGCGGCCCTACGGCGACGCACTCAAAACCGATGACGAAGTGAGCGCATCCATTTATGTAAATAAATAAGAAATTGGCATTTTACACAAACTTTTGATGCCAATCGACCCTGTTTCGTAGGCAGTACTAAAAATTCAGGAACCACAAAGTCTCATACATTTCGTAGGAAATCATTGTAGTTTTGAAAACCTTGTGTAACTAAAATTCACAAAAACCTTTTTAGTACGTCGTTTGCCGAGTCGCGGTCTTTTTACAACACGTTTCCGTCAGCGGTTATCGGTTCTTCCGCAGGGCTAACTCATCCACTGCCACTTTAGCTTGCCGGTATATGTGCCGTACTTTGGTTCTCTGATAGTCCGATCCGATAGACCGATAGATCCTTACGAATCATATCCTTCTGAGAAATTCAGAGTATTGCTCTTCCCATAGCTCGCTGAGTGACACGCTCTCATTGAGACGTGTAGATGTCGTAGGATCGAAAATACAAAACATAGAACAATCCTAACTAATATTATAAATGCAAACGTGTTTGTTTGTCCTTCCTTTACTCCCTAACTGCTTGGCCAGATGTCGCTCCTTTCCGCAGTGTCAGTAGTATGTAAGAACTTCAACGTTCTGTTTAGCTTTATAGAAATATTAACATGTGTCTAAATCGCATTAAATATAAATCTAAATTTAGATAGGCAAAATAAACATGTATTAGATACATAAGTGATATTATTTATTAATGTGCTAGTGGTTTCTTTTTCACTTCTTCCACTAGTGGACAAAAAATTTAAGGGAAGCGAACATCAATAACACCTTATTTCTTATTTGATAATAATAACTATGTTTATAGTATAAATTTGACTTGTCTAAGTGCTTATTTTGTAAGCCTAAAGAAATAAAGTTATTGATTCTGATTCTATCGACTTGATTTTTGGCATAGAGTTAATTGAAAGGATGGAAAGTAACATAGGCTATTTTTTGTCCTAGTAAAACATCAAAGTCCCATGGGGGGCGGTTTCACTCGCATTAAATTCGAATTTCCCGTTTCTAGGGGGATAAAAAGGTCTTTTACATTTTTTTGGTTGTCTGTACAGTACAAATGGGACAATCCCAGTTGTTCTGCGTTAAAAATGAACCCTTTCTATTTCCAGCGCCGAGTTTTCGATGAGAGCGAGAAGTTCAACGTGTACAGTGAAGACGAACTGTGGACTATCTCCTGCGCTGACAAGGTAATAACGATAATACTAGAAAAAATTGAGTGGCGCTAGTGTCATATCACTATGCGCCTTGAGTAGAAAGGCATGCACCCGAGAACATAGTTAGGGTGTAATAGCTACTTGCAACCGAGGTAAGCATTCTACTTTACATCATAATGGCGAGGCAAATAAAACATTTATATACTTAGGTATGACAAAATGTAATTTTTATTAGAAAAATTAATTATTTATTAAAAGATTTTGTACAACATCTCCTGCTTCGAGATGACAGAAATCAGGCGTGCGGACCAGTTCTTCATCTGATGAAGTACTTGACATACTGAACTACCACTTTAAACTTGTTTATTACAGTTTTAACTTTTAACTTTAGTTTATTACAGTCGCACAAATGAAATGAAATGCCGCAATTTCAACAGTTTTTTTTTCAGTAAAAGTTTTCTTATCATTTTATAAGAAAAGAGATTGTTTCACCAAGGAGTTTTGCATAGCTTGAACTGTAAAGTCTTTACAATTCAAACAAAGTGTGACGTAATGATATTTGAAAATGGAATTCCTATAAAAATGTACTGTGTTGCGATTACCATCTTACACAGCCTCTTTGCTTCATTTGTAAAACCTTCTTGCCGAACATTATGATGTAAAAATACTTATTAATAAGTACCTAGAGTGTATTGTAATTTTGAAACGCGTTTTCACAGGTCATTGAACTGTGCGCAGAGGAAGGCGTTGACCCCGTGGCTCGGGTCAACGACCTGCTTTCGCAGTGCGTGACTGAGGTGCTGGGTAGGTGGATGCACCACAAAGCTGCGCAAGAACTGTTTATAAAAAGACTGAGAGGTGAAGTCTTGTAACCATCAAAAGTTTCCGGAGAGACTAACTCCGGGATGCTGCAATGCAACTCAAATTTAGGCGGTCTCAAGTCGCGATTTTTTGACAGTTATCAAAGAAAACGTTCCGAAAATTACTACTTGAGAAGTCGTGCTGCGATGTTGAACTGATGATCTGTGATGCGATTGTGTACCTATTCGAGGCAAGGCCCGTATTATGAAAGTTTACTCAGTCAGCGACGTGTGCTTGAATAGCCCTGAGTACTCAAACGCAACTCAGATTTCATCACGCTTCGCGATGAAATCTGGCGCGTCAAGTCGCGTCAAGTTCGCCCACGTGTCAAGTACGCAGTTTAAGCACGTCTCAGCACGCGATTTTTGACAGTCTCAAATACAATACAAAATATTTATTCAGAAACTTAAAATACATTATATAACAGTGTTTGAGACCCCCTTTTAAGTAAAGTATTTACCTGTGTTAGGGGAATCTTGCTCTGCCGCAAACAATAGAATTTGGAACGTACATTAAATTCGGCTAGTAGTAGAAGTCTATAATGAACAAGCTGTTCCCCGCGGATTCACCCTCGTTAAATTCGTAAGCCGTATAATCCGTTAATCGCCTATGAGGCTTTGATGTTTTACCAGGACAAAAAGCTTATGCTATGTTACTCCATCCTTTCAACTAACTCAATGCCAAAAAATCAAGTCGATTGGTTCCTTAGTTAGGGCGTGAAGGAAGGACAAACACACTTTCGCATTTATAATATTAGTCTGCAGTTAGCTCGATTGTTTCAATTGTAAATACTAGTTTAATTTGTTTATATTATTTGTTTTTTTTTTCCTTTGTCAATAAAAGAATTTAATAATAGTGTACAAGCTATCGCATGTACATGCAGTAGGTACGTACAAACTCAAAGATTTTATGTAAATTAGCTTAGGTTGCATTGACCTCGATTACTAACAAATGTGGAAACAATAAAAGCAGTGTTCTACCATCACTCAACGGGTTCGGTTATTTTAATCTCTTCGGAGTTTTACCACCCTCAACTAGCATCCCTTAGCGTTTAACCCAGCTTAGCATATTGATAGGAACCCTATCAAATAGTTAGGATATCGTAAAAAAATGTGTAGCTGAGACGTGCATTTGAGTATTCGGGGGTAAATCTTATGCCTTTAAAATATACTTTTAAGCAACACTAAAGTTAATAACGGGATATTTAACATGATTTGAGTTTTGAGATTTCTCCAAAACTAACTCGCAGTGACTTCAGTTTTTCCGTGATCATTGCGCATGTAACTGAGCCGAAATATTGGGAACTCAAAACTCAAATCATAGTAAATATCCCGTTATTAACTTTAGTGTTGTAAATAACCATGACAGTTTCAAAAGTTTTATACTGATATGCGTTTCTCAAGCATAGATGACTTAAGCTTTCGTAATAAGGCTCCGCGTAAATGGGCCACCGACCACAGCCACCGGTGGCTGTCGCGCGTCACGGACACTGCTGTAGCGAGTGGCCGCCACCGGCTACACGTATGCGGCGCGTATATACAATATATGAAAAAGTATGTTAAGTGGCTGTCGCTGGCCACCAGTGGCTGTGGTCGGTGGCTCGTTTGCGCGGAGCCTTAGTCAAATTTTTGAGCCATGTTGCAGTACTCAAATGATAGATTTAAAACATTGGCCGGTGTATGCAACAACTCAATGTTTATGTTTTTCTAATAACATTTTGTTAATAATGATTAGAATAAGTTTGTCCATTTACGTTATTGTTAAGTTCACCATTAATATTAGTAAAATTATATATAAGAATAAATAAATAAAAACAATTAACAATGTCAAATTTTATTTACACGACTCAAACTAACATTCAAACATTACATAATGTTGCACAAATATCTCTGTTTAGGTTGGCGAACATCCTTCCTATCCTATTCCTACTTCTTCCTACTAATATTATAAATGTCAAAGTTTGTAAGGATGTATGGATGGATATTTGTTACTCTTTCATGCAAAAACTACTGAACCGATTAGGCTGAAATTTGGTTTGGGACCTGGAATAATATATAGGCTATTTTTTATCCCGATAAACGCGGGCGAAGGGGCGGGCAGCAGCTAGTGGAACATAATGATAAAAACTATAGTAGAGACGAGAGTAGTATGTAATTTGAAAATGACGTCCAAGAGCCAAGGTCTAAAAAGGAACTGGGTGGACAATGGACACCCCGGTTATTCAATTCCATTAGTAAATTATTTACCAACATAACATATCCGGTAAAACGGGGTGCATAGACTCCAGGGTGAATAGAGGTATGCTCTTCCGAGACACGATGGTCACGTGGGTGGCTCTTGTGACATCATCGCCATCGGCGAATAAGGCCAAACTGTTTCCTGGTGCTACCAGTAGTGTAAAATCGTAACTCCACGAGCTCCTTGTATGAATCTGATAAAACTATGTGGTTTTACTGACGATGTGACGACCTCTGTGGCGCGGTGGGCGAAGGTCCGCCTGCGACGCAGGAGGTTGCGGGTTCGATTCCCGCCTCGGGACAAATATTTGTTCAGGGTGTTCTGGTCGATTTATATGTATAATAAAAATATCTATCTATGTATGTATTGTATTATGTATATCAGTCATCTAGTACCCATAGCACAAGCTCTGCTTAGCTTGGGGCTAGATGATGCTGTGTGAATTGTCCAGTATTATTTATTTATTTACTGGGAATTATCAATTGGCGGTGAGAACTTTTGGTAATTCTTTTCCATAACGATAATATAAGAAAAAATAAAGAGTGGCGCTAGTGTCGCATCACTATGCACCTTAATGAATTTTCTGAGTGTAATCTCTGGAACTAACGGTCCGGTTTTGAAAATCCTAAGCTAGTAGTGTGGCTGTAGCTAATGCTACAGCCACACTACGAGGCGAAGATTCACATCCGCATTGCCGAATAAAACTTCGTGTTCGATCTACAGGGAAGTGTTTGGCCACATTGGTAAAAAAACTTCGCAACGTCGTCGTCAGTTGCGCTCTATTACATGTCGGTAAATAATTATTTACTTTAATATTTGAACAAAATATGTTCGTGCACACCGCTTGATGTCAACAAAGCGCGCGAAGTGTAGCCAACCGAACGAACTTTGTAGCGATAAAACACGATTTGATGTGAGGCAATTCACAGACAGCGGCGCAAAGGGCATTCGTGTTCGCGATGATGATTCGCAAGCCTTCGCGTTATCACGATAGTGTGGAAGTAGCATAAAGTTACATGATCACCGAGACATACTCTATGTTTTCCAGGTTTTTATGTCGAATATTTTAAATATAATACCGAGACGCTAGGGAGAATCAATGTTTTTTTATGCAATTAACAGATCAACACAGATTTCGAGTACGACATAACCAAGATATTCATATTACAAAACTACAAAGGTACATTTTAACTTCATACTATTTTATTTCTCCGTATTCGGAACACTTCCGCCGCTACTTGGCTGTTTTTGAACTTGAATACTTCTTTCTTTTCTTTGGCGCCTTCTGTTGATTTGCTTGTCTGTTTTTCTTGAATTGGTTTTTGGGTCTTATCGCTTTTTCGTGCGAGTCTTCTTAGTTTGTCCGATAGACCTTCCTGAACCTCAACCGGAGTTTCATCATCTTCCTAGAAAAAAAAACATAATAACCATAATGGCGAAAGTTTGTGTTATGGACTAACTTGGTAAATCAGGACTGAAGATTACCAACAATCTTGTAGTTGTCATATGAAGTACCCAATATATCTTTATTTTAATTTCAATGAATTACAGTATAATACTGTAATTCATTGAACGGAGTGCACTCACGCAGGTATTCAATACACCACAGTTTGGATGGATATGGCAAGCATAGTGCCCGGAGTGAAATGTTGAATGATTGTTTCATTGTTGTAAGCTTTGATGGTGCAATAAATATATTATCTATTTACCAAATTTTTATCCCATAAACCAGTTTAAAGGGAAATAAAAAACTAATATTAAAATTAAGAAATAACCCTTGAAGGTTTCGATAGGAAAAACGCGTTTGAAACCGCGGGCAGAAACAAGTAGATTGTGAACTTTCTAGACCGAATATCGTCTGTAAAAAACTAAAGATACTGATTGGTAGAAAGGATCAAATGCCGTTGCTAGCTCTACGAGATGTTACCTTGAAGAGGTCCTTGACCTGCAACAGCCGGTGTGAGTTACCAGCTCGCAGCAGGCGCTTGAGACCACGAGTGGAGGTGCGCTCCACAAGCGCCAGGAGTCCCCACCCCTCGCGGCAGCTCGTCCGATTCTCCGCCCCTTCTAGCTGCCAAGCCGCGTTGCGGACTTCGGCCTGCAAAGAAATAAATTATGAGACGATGGAACTTAGACCCCACTGCGGATGGTAGGCAACTAGGTTGGCCCGTACCTTAGTGGGCTGCTTCAATGCCGCATTAGGCGCTTAGTTTATAGTTCAAATCAGACACTGAGATATCACACTGCGTCTAGCTTAGCTAGTAGCCTAGTTATAGGGCCGGATGAATGATTTCGATTTTAACTCTAAGCCAAGCGGCTAGCTACTATCAAAGCAACTCCGCCAAGCTATGCGCATACTTAGCGGACCTAAAAGTCGGTAGGCTCTAGGCTAGGCGCTAAGCAAGCAACCAGTCAGTGCGAACACAGCCTAACACTGCCAATTTCCTGACTCCTGGCTACTCTTGTGATTTTTCTTATAGCAACAGATTTATCAATGGCTACCTTGAGCCTCTCGCATTCGTCGTAGGAAACATTTTTGCTGACGTTGAGCGCTGGCTCCAGCGGGTTGATGATGTACAGCGGCTGACTGCTCGGCTTGCGGACGCTGGCTCCCTCGTACACTGACACCGCCAGCTCCTGGAACGAACTCTTATCATTATTGATCCCACCGCAGCCACACCGGCGGCATTGAGATAAACGCAAAACGCCGTTACGGTTTTTTTTATTGTATTTTTTATTTATTTGGGCAATAAATAAGCCTATGATTAAGTAACAATAAAACGATAAATTTGAATAAATTAAGCTAAAGACAGTTTCTACTGATAGTTTGCAAAGATAACTGAAATTAATAAGAAAATTATAACTACAATAATAATTACATCTGAATAAAGTTGTCATATGTAATAATGTTTGGTGCTCATTTGAAGAACTTAACATTAATTATCTTCATAAAAGCATTGCGCCTTATGTTGAAGAGATCGACATTTTTCGAATACTTGGTGTTAAAAGCTTGCATGGCCCGCGGTAGTAGATTTTTTTGAGAACCTAATTTGCCTTGTGTTGTTTAATTTGTAATTTATTTATTCATATTTGCTATAGGTTCACATGTTAAGTAAACAGATTCCATAAATAAAAAAAAAATACACAGTTTAAAAACACAAGCTTTGTAGCTTCGTGTATTATTCTTAAATTCATTATTGTACACACAAATAACATCATAAATAAAAATAACAACTATTGGACATGTACAAAGGCGAGCTCAACCCTAAAAGAGTTTTCTTACAGCAAACCTACGGTTACAATGAGAATTTGTGATTATTTGATTATGTGTGCTTAAAGTTAAATATTAATTAGTTAAAAGTAAAAGTTATTATTAATACGCGACGGTTAAATTACTGGGACAATGCTTACAGTTGATACATTAATGTTGGGAATAGCATAGCGGTACAAAACGGAGCTGCGCAGGACACCTGCACGGAAACGAGATGACATCGGGAAAAGGTGCTAAGTGAATGCGCCCAAGAACAGGGTGTAGAAGCGTAGGTCCAGAGCGGTCAGATGGGCAAACTTGGTGCCCTATTTTGCTAATCACTTTACTATTACAATGGTATCGTCGCAGAATGGCCACCATAGACACGTTTTGGTGCACGTAGCACTTCAGATGGAGGCACGCACTCAAGTGTCGAAGTTGAAACCTATCTAGATCCATTATATCAATCTTTCCGTGCAAATAGCACCGCGCGCACTAACTGGAGATTATTCATCTAAGGATACGTGGCGATTCGGCGACGATACCACTGTCATAAAGAAGCGATTGTTTAGCTCAATTAATGCTGAGTTAATGCTTTTTAATTGTTTACTGTGTGTACAATTAAAAAGCAAGTTGTTTTTTAAATGTTTGTAATGTGTCGTGTTATGTGTTCAAATAAACTCATTTTCTTTCTTTCTAATTGGGTCCCTGGTTGCGAGTAGCGCAGGGCCGTAAGCACTATAGTTTGGAGACCTAAACTCAGCAGTCTGTGAAGCCACTTTGCGAGATGATGATAATAGATTTATGTAAGAAAAGAAATTGCACCGCTAACCTGAAAGTCGAACTGTGCATAGTACTCGAAGAACTGCAGCAGTAAGGTCTCCAGTGTTGCGTCGCTCTGCGAGTGGGTGGCGCGCGGCGGCGGCGCGCTGCGCAGGAACGTGCAGTTTACGTTGTCCTCGGCGATACGAACGTCCGCGGCGCCTGCTCATACACGGAATCGAAATCAATAATAAAATAAACTACCATAACCAGCACATATGCGTCCATAGCTGGGCAAGCTGTGTCGGCTTGTAAGAGATTGTAATATAGAAGGTGTTCGGCAGACCGTGTGCCATATGGTAACTGGAGGTAGATGTGCCAAAGTGTAATGGCTTTTTTAACTGTGAAAAGCCTCGGCTATGTTATATTATGACTAGCTGCTGCCCGCGCTTTATCGGGATTGAAAATAGCCTATATGTTATTCCAGGTCCCAAACTTATACCCATACCAAATTTCAGCCTAATCGGTTCAGTAGTTTTTGCGTGAAAGAGTAACAAATATCCATACATCCATCCATACAAATTTTGACATTTATAATATTATGGCTTTGTTTTTTTTATTACATTTGCCATGTTAGTAGGTATGTACCCTTCATACAATTAAAATCAATATTTACGTGAGATCACTTAAATAAAGTTAGCCCTTATTACGCCAAAACTAGTACAATAAATTAACATAAAATGTTTTTATCCCATACATCAGTCACCATGGGATATTAATAACCTGGACACTTTTCCATGGAACAATAATCATATTTTTGTTGACTTGGATCTATACCAAGTATTTTTAATACCGGAAACAACGCTTACGAAGCTCTGTTATAAACTAGTAACTAATACTGTGTTTGCGTACTCACCCGCGCTCCGCACTAACTTCTTGACAGAGGGCAGAACAAACCCGTCATTGCTCTTGTGCTGTAGAAAGTGTAGCACCAACAGCGTCAGAGGAAAGTTGGTGATCCAGCGGCCTGGGTGCGGGTTGGTCAGGTCTACCTGACAACAATATATCCAGTTAATCAAGCTTAACCAGGAAACAAGCCATTAATCAAGAAACAAGTCATAAAAGATAAAAGTTGGTGATCTAGCGGCCTGGGTGTGGGTTGGTCAGGCCTACCTGACAACAGTATATCCAGTTAATGAAGCTTAACCAGGAAACAAGCCATTAATCAAAAAACAAGTCATAAAAGATAAAAGTTGGTGATCCAGTGGCCTGGGTGTGGGTTGGTCAGGCCTACCTGACAACAGTATATCCAGTTAATGAAGCTTAATCAGGAAACAAGCCATTAATCAAGAAACAAGTCATAAAAGATAAAAGTTGGTGATCCAGCGGTCTGGGTGCGAGTTGGTCAGGCATACCTGACAACAGCAAGTCCAGTTAATCAATCAAAAATATAGTTATGATAGGACTGTTGTCTTTCTTCCGCAGCGCTGTTGTGTAACGGCTTATGGTACAAGGGAAAAATACGGCAGAAGAGCTCACGGCCATGCTCAGATCCCCTATACGCTCGACAGACGGATCAAATAAAACTGTGATATAGACACATCAGCCACAGGCTGCTCGTCTATTATCTAATAAATAAATAAAGCTGCGATAAACGGACCCCTATATGAATGACCAGGAAAGCAGCGGTGCGGGAAGAATGGCGCCGGATTGTGAAGCGTACCACCCGTGGTCGTCATGTGATGACGACCACGACCACTGTCAAGAATGTAGCGACTAAGGGCCGCCATACACGGACTGCTCGGGCAGTTAGCCATTGATGGGTGGTACAAGTAGTTTACTTTGCAGTCGCAGCTTGAAGCAGTCCGTGTATCGCGGTCCTAAGAACGACTTTATGAGGTAATAGATTCATTCAAGGTATTCGCGGTAAAATTCCTGATGTTATTTCGACAACCGCATTGTAAGCGCCTAGCTTTGCGTGTAGTTTAGCGTGATAACTCTATTGACTTTGAATATCAAAATTTTGTCCATAATCCGTACACGGCAGGAGTCTACCGTGGGGAAAAACGCAATGGATTACGCGTGACGCCGAGAAAAAAAAACATCACGTAGTGAGGCGAAGTAGGTATGTTTTTTCCCCACCCACGGTAGACGTGACGCGTGGCGTTTTTTCTTGGCGTGACACCCAGATCACCTGCAATAAATATCTGCAGATCGTACAGAAATTTGCCCCGGGGCGGGAATCGAACCCGTAAACTCCTGCGTCGGTTGCACTAGTGTGATGTTCAAATAGAATATCTATCATGTTACTATCAGTTAGTACCTGTAAAGGGCCTAGTAATTTCTACTGTATTACTCACTAAGTATAGTTTGCTGATGTTTCCCTAAAGGAAATAAATAAATAGTAGGTATATTACCGTTTGCGCCCACCGGCGTACTGCGAAGACGAGGGGCCGCACGCGCGCGTCCAAGGATCCCAGCAACCATAGCAGCTCTGACATATAGACTCCCGATCTGGGGAACAGAAAATATATCAGCACATATGGAACACTCGATCAGAATAGGCATGACGACTGATTTTGAGAAACTACACCGTGATATTTTTAGATATCTACTGAATGCAAAATTAATCATATTTCTGCAAAAAAAATGGACTTCGTAAGAAAAATACAGTTTTTTTAAATGCGTTTTCAATTTCACTCAAAAACGCTACAATACTCGTGGCGGCTGTCTCTGACGTCATAGAAGCACGAACATCTGATGATACAGAATGATCATACTAGCTATTCTGTGCCTTTACATTACATATTCTGACCGCATGACGTCATAGTTATGTATTCTCTGATTGGTGTTCAACGTGTCATGGCGGATTACTGTATTTTGTAGTTTTATTGTATCAAAATAATAATTAATCTCGATCAAAACAAATATAATACGTGTTTTGTAATCTATGGCTCAGGTATAATTCGGTAAATATAATTATTTGTGATATATTTAGTATACAAAATCCACAGCCCTTAGAAACTAAGATTGACAAACTTATTTATAGATCCTATGGCCAATACAGGATTACAGACAAAAATTACAGTATCAAACCCATGATCAAACTAATTTTGATTCAAAGATACCTTTGAAGCATTTGGCAATATTAGAGATTTCATACAAATCTTAAAACGAACCATCTTTTTTTTATTTCTTTTTTGGTTTTAGTGGTCACTTCACCAAACAGAACCAAGTTAAATGAAAACTGACGTGTTATTATAGCAGATATCGACATCCAGATTGGCTATGTGATGCGTGCACTGCACGATGGGCACGCGGGCCTGCGGCACTCGCGCGACCCGCGCCGCGCCCGCCGCGCGCAGCTCCAGCGCCGCGCCCACCAGCTCCATGTGCCGCGCCCAGGGGCGCAGCCCACCCCCGCACCGCTTCTCTTGGAACACTAGGCGTTTGGAGGGATCACACTGGAAGTTAAATTTATTATATTCATTTCATGAAAGGAATGCCAGCAGCGTAAAATAAAACATTCTTATAACAGAATTTAAAAAAAAAAGAAACTGCATTATTTCAAACTAGTCTGCCTGGGGCTTCACATACATTGTTTCTATATAAACTTTTAAAAGTTAATTCTATCAATACTCAAACACATAATAATCAACTTTGAGCATCTTGATGAGGAATTTTTTAATATAATAATCATGCTTACCATTTCTTCAGTTACTACATTAGTTAAGACTAAATCTAAGTCACAGCCGAGCTTGCCGAAACCATTGACTGTTGATCCAAATGGCATCACAGCTATGTTTGAGTACATGCTCTCAAAGAGACTTTCTATCTGTAATAAAAACAACTGTATTAACAGGCAGGCATATATGCCATGCAGAATGTCTGTCTCCTAATGTCTTTATTTTGAATGAGTGAGTTAACTATGAATCTTATTCATGTCTTTATTTTGAACGAGTGGGTTAACTATGAATCTTATTCATTAAATTGTTCAATGAATTAATGATTCATTCTTGTATATGTTGGAAGAATACCAACATTAGTATGTTTGTTACATATAGTAAAATGTCTAGTTTCTTTATATCATATTCCTATCACCTACATACCTAGCAAAAACAGCAATAAATATTTTTCTAACAGCATCATCTATCAAAGTTTTCAGAGCTTTTATTATGGGTACCAGATGACTGATATACATACATTCATGATGTAAATATTCCTGGAAAATTCATACGGCATCATCTAGCCTCAAGCCAAGGAAAGCTTGAGTTATGGGTACAGGTCGCGTCACAGTTGAATAGTGCCGAGTTTGAATGAGCAGAAGTTGATTTTTAACAACTTTTTACACCCGCGCAGAACGCCCCTCCACTTTTGCTGAGCGCTATTAAAACGTGACGAGACCTCTATTACATAACTGATATACACTTAATATACAATACATTACATGGATAGATATTATTTATTATTCATTGAAAACACCCAGAACCGAACCCAATATCTGCAGATCCAAATAATCTAAAGTATAATGTACGATATGGGAAAGTGACTATTAGAGATGCATGAATTTAAGATTTTTTATCAGTAACTTATCGCATACCTTTTTTATTATATATAATAATCTTTAATTATGTTAACCAATGGCGTTTTAAGCACAAATTTGACAAATTGTCATGATTTGTTCAAGCTTGCTAGTGTGTTAATAAGAAACAAATGATCCCACCTGCCTTGCCACTATGTATCTTAGCCGCACACCTATATCATTCAATGCAGTTTTATCATACAACATTTGTATCTGGTCCGACACTGTATTGCAAGTCATTAGGCTCTCATACAGTTCATCGTTGTTCACTTCCATATCTGCATTCTCTGTTAGCAAAGAAAGTCCTTCAGGAGCTTGATACTTCAGTTTTTTGTCTGGCGCTGCTCGGAACCACAGGAAAGGGGACTGTAATGCCATGACATCAAGGTCTTTTTGGTGCGAGCTGCAGGCTTTTATCACATCTTTGAGGTTTTCTTCTGTAGTGAATTCTATGAGGATAAAATGCTGAAAAGACAATACATCCTCCTTTATTTGGTCTTCTATCATCAGGGTCAATAGGGAAGCTTTTTCTCAACAGTGGTATGTTCCAGGCTAATTGTAAGTGATTTCTAATAAAAAAGGACATTTAATAATGGTGCTCTTGACCAGATTATGGTGTTACCTCATCATTATCGTTCTTATAGTGGTGCATTCCTTTAATATCAGCATATTTTGAACAGTAACCATGTAGTTCACTGTAAGACTTCTCCGAGTTCACTTGCACGACGATACTACGCTTCGCCTCAGCCCGTCTCCGTTGCACAATCTCATCAAAGGACACGAAATTCGTAGGGCCATCTAAAATAAACAGATGTTGGTATATTCATAACCACATAACCTCGAAACCACTTATCAATTTGGAACATGAAAACTACAAAAGTTACCCGAAAAGTTACGTTTAGAGGCACATTTACATGTAGATACGGTTAAATTAAATAATTTTCTTCGAGCTACTATTTTTCCTAAATTCCTAATCGTTTGAAATACAGACATTTTTCTCAAGAACGGACAGACTGGTAAAATAAAAAAAAAACATATAATGCATTTTGTTTATTAGCAACTTCAAAAAATGTTTGTGTTTGTATAGCCAACTCGATTTTAGAAGAAAAGTCTAGTTAGGTTTTTGCACATGTTTTAATTAATTTATAATAAATAACAGAAGTTTTGGAAAACTTAAATAAGGAATTTACATAATGCATGCCGGTACAAACTAAGTTACGACGAATCCTATAACGTTTCGTGGTTGTCGGTAAAAATAAGGACCATTCTTTTTAAGAAATGGAATGCTGTATGGAAGCTAAAACAAAAGAAAGGATCAAAGCAAGCGAGCGAAAAATTTCGAGTCACTGAAAAATATGTACAAAAAAATCTATACATTTCACCTCAAAACCCAAAGAGGGTAAGTAAACTAAGTGTGTGTGAGTGGGTTTAGGTACATCTTATCTGTAGAAGAAAAGTTACATACGCACTATGGCCAGTTTTTCAAGTTTTTTGCAGGATGTGGTTGTCCAAGTTAATTTATGATGTCTTGATAAAATTTAGACTATCACCTGACAGCACTGGTTATAAATTGAAGACAAGGACGAAAATTAATAACGTTACGGAGAGCGGAGTGACTCACGAAAGTTTTCTTCCCTATGTATCTAAAGGCAATGAAAATATTTTTGATACGCGTGCTAACTTTACCTCTATAATTCTATTTTTGTCTTCCGTTTGTTAAGTGCAAAATATGATTGTGTGTTAGTGTTAACAGTCTTATCCTTTAAACCAGACGATTAGTATCATGAGTAAAGTGCTAAATGGGTGAAATCAATATTACCGCACAATTACTTTTCACGGATTTTTGCCTCGCGCCGGCGCGCGGTGGCGGGCGGCGGCTTCGGGCATATGTATCTAAACCACTTGAATCTTATGTAGATAACTTGTAATGGAACTGTTCCTGGCTTAAGACAGGCAAAATTAACTACTGTAACACATTTGCAAGTCAAGAAAAAGTCAAATTTACAGTTTGATTCGCTCACATACAGCCACGCAAGTTTCAGCACTCCGCACGTCACAATTAGATTATTACGCACTCGATAAACAAACACAACTTGGTCATATCTCACCTCTCCCTGAACACCTTAATAATACTACTTATTAATTGTCTGGTATTATGAAACCGAGTGGTGTAAAATCTGCGCAAGACATGAATCTCCTCATAAATAAAAATCCAAGGGCATGAGCTTAGTTGAACGCGCTGGCCTCACGTCTGGTCCTCCACGACCAATTCATCTCTCAGGAAACGACATCATCACACCTGGTACAATAAGTACTTAACACAATTAAAGCTTACTAACCAATTATGAAAAAACAAAAGTTATGGAATTTAGACCCTTCCAAAAAAGTCTATAAATATAAAATTCAAGTTCAACAACACAATTAAAAATGCGTAAACAGTTTTTCACTACTTGGCATCACAAAAGACACCCATTTGAACTTCAAAAACCATATAAAAATAATAAAATCGAAATTATGTAGCTACACGTACGCGTTACAGTAAATAATCAAGAGCACTGACCTTCCGACAACGCTAAATGCTTTTTATTAGAGGCCGGATTATATGCAACATAAAACGCTTGAAATACGCATGAAAAATGCTTGATATTATGCTTGAAAAATGCTTGAAATATGCATGAAAAGTGTCAAAAGATACAAAATTAAATACCAAAAATAGTAGTCTTTATTTCTTTTTATTTCAGAATCACATTAAATTAGTAAGATATCGCGATTGTCTCTTGTTTTTTCATATAATTATCCACGCTGACGTTACGAAAGAATTTGTCAACACTGGCAGCCAAATCTAATTCTTTTTATCCGCAGTTACGAAGTATTGCCGCAAAACTAAATGTGACTCACAGGGCCGTTTTCGGAAGGTTCTGACTTTTAGTATATTTTTACTATGAAATTATCCTAAGCGTTTCAGTATCAAATAGAACTTAATTATATTTTTTGAATTCGAAAATGAAAAGGCAAATATAAACTTCGTAGTAAAATTGGTTTTCGTAGCAATAGCACAGATGTACTTACAAGGTCTGCTAATTATGCAGAAGAAAGTGCGTATCCTAGCAAATATAAAACGTTCTTTTTATATTTGCTAGGATACGCACTTTCTAAAGCTGCAAACCTTTTTTTAAGACGTTAAAATTTTTAATCTTGCCATCTATTTACATATAAGAACTTGTGCGTCTGTGCGTGGAGTTTGTGCGAAAATACCATAACTTCTACAAAACACTCGACGAACTCCTCAGAAATTACCCACTTAGACCAGGTAGAAACAAAATCATACAACCATCATCTAGCCTGTGTATGCATAGTACCGGCCATTATAAAAGTCCACAAAAATCTACAACAAATTTAAAAGGCATTCCTAATTGACAAAATATGCTATTATGACGTAAATGATTTTTTGAATGACAAAATGACAGGTAAAAATAATGACAAACTTTTATTTTAATCAATTAATTAACATCAATGGAAATCAATTCAATTTGCGTACCTACCTACATAACAACATTCTCATATTTTTTTATTATTATATTAGACTAGACCAGTAGGTACTACTTACATCGGTACCTACATATATTTTGTTTTTTTACCATAAACAACCTCGGCCTGCCTTCCACTTGTTGTTTACGCTCAACAGGATTCACATTGTGATACTTACTATACTAAATTCTGAACATCGTACTGGGGCGCTTGACTGACGGACCATTACGGATGACAGACGCGGGAAGGGGACGGTGCGGGTGTGGGCGCGGTGGGAGACCTTCCTTTTCGGTAGTGCGGGCGGCACTTTTGATACTGACAGATCTTTGACGTTCATACCAGGTAATGCTGGTGCACTTGTACTGTAGGGTGAAATGCATTTATGATTTATGAGGATTTTTTTAAATAATTAAAAATTAAATTTTTATTTTTTGCACTCTATTCATGAAACCTCTGGTTTGAAGGATAAGAGTGTTTACACTAACACCCTGTATAAAAAAAAAAGTAAAATTCTAATGAACACTTAAAATATTAGGTGACCATTTTACCACCAAAAGTTTGAAGAGCTGTAGAATTTAACATATAGCAAATATTTCCATATTTTTTTGCCTTCAGCATAGAAATTTTTTATACTCTAATTTTGCGTAGTCAGTTTTGCCATATAATTTGAATATAACTTTACAGATAACATTTAAAAAAATGAGAATTGGTTTATTTTGTACCACTAGTGGTACGTATTAAACAAGGGGGATGGTATTCAATGAACCTTGGTACATACCTAGTGAATCACTGTACCTATTGTGTTAGTGAGCTTTGGTTACGATGGATGATTAAAAAAGAGTTTTATTGTCCTTATATTTTATTTTTTGATATATTATCTTAGACTAGAGAAAGAAAAGAAAGTGGTTCAATGAGTGCTACCAACGCCATTGGAAATTTAAAAATTTACTGACGATAACAGACGTCAATTTAAAATACAATTTTTATCATCAAACAAGTCCGAACCATAAATCTTCAAAATCATAATATTCACATAAAAAATAGGACAGCAAAAAATCAAACAATGATAATAAGTAAATCACATGTTTTTTGTCGTTTCCAATGGTGAAATCACAAAATCTCTCCTCACACGTGCGTTCGCGGCGACGGACGACGATGGATGGCCGGTGACTGCGTGCAAAGTTCGAGCACGGGGATGTGAATGCTAAGTCGAAATTGCACAAATTGAAAACGTCGCAATTACTATGGAGGTGGTAAATAGCGTCCCACTGGTTCATTGGTCACTCACTACCCTACCCTACCTACTGAATAACTAGAAAGGATTTACAAAAGGCTAGGCTTGTACCTTGGCTGTTAGGAACAGATTTGATTTCAGTTTGTTTCTTACTTTTAACCGACTTCAAAAAAAAGAGGATATCAATTCTTCTGGGTGTTTTTTTTTGTATGTATGTTACGCGATATCTACGCCAATTATAGACCGATATTGAAAATTATTTCACTATGTATAGAAAATGATCCCGAAGGTATTCTATAAATCCCCATTTTTATCCCCAGGGGATTAGTACTTATTCTGCAAAACTTAAAACAAGTGCAAAATTAAGGGAATTTGAAGTCGGTTTATCATTTTTTAAAACTCGCCATATTATTGTCCTTATTGCTTGTGTAAATAAATGTTGTTCGGTTTTTTTCTGTTCGAATCTATTCCATTCGGTTCTGTTATATCTAAATAACTTACGATTTGGTTAATTCTATCAGATTCCTTTTTACGTTGGTAGCATTAATGAATGACGGTAGGGTAGGATAATTATTGTCAGTGTCAGAGTCATTTGAGTGTCTGTCAGTGTCATTTCTGACAGCTGATGAACCGTTGGTTGCAATGTCAAAGTCGAACAAATCAAAACATTGGTTTGATACTTGTGCAATTTTGAAATTTGTATTGAAAAGTTTGAAATGGATCCAAAAACCAAAATACGCAATAAAAAGTACGATAGAGTCATGTCGCGCGTCTATAATGAATCCAAACCTATTTTAAAATCCAGTTCTGTTGTCGTTACGCGACACGATCCACCGAGTTCAGTACGTCTTAGCGCGAACTCGAAGCCATCTGTTACTGCTAGTAGTGTTTACAGTGAACTTCCTACAGTTTTGAATGATTATGTGCCGGATTCTGCTCGCGAGAAGCCAAAACGACGGCTTGTCGTGAGGCCTCGTAAGACGCTGAAGTCTTTAGATCCCGCGCTTTCGCCCCCGCGGCCGCGGCCCGTGCCGCGGCCCTTGCCACGGTCGGGTTCTCGACATCAATATGCAAGTAAACAGTCGCCATATATTCGGGCAGAGGCTTCAGCGCCTTCGGTTCTTACCCGCGATCCGGGAATGTGGTCCGAATCACACGTGAGACAGTGTTATTCAAGTAGGTCTCATTCTAAACTAAAGGAATTGAAGGTAATATCTCAGATCTTTGGTTATTATATTTTGTATTAATATTTTGAATTGCTATCATATAGAAAATTTTATGTTTCCAGGACGAAATCCAAATGTACCATGAGAATGAGAAGATGATGAAGATTCGCAGTCGCTTGTACAAGAGCTGTGGAGTGGTTCTGGATGATTTTGGGTTCCCTGCTGCAGATAAAGCCATTCAAGTGGAGTGTGCAGGTGAAACCCTGCTCATTATAACTTATAAATACCTTTACTTATGTATTGATGTCCTATACTGCAGTTGGAGGATAAAAAACTCCCTTTTGGGAGTATTTACTTACTCAATTAAGAAAACTGTTTTGATCTAACAGGCCTAACATGGCCATTTTAATGTTCATCATTTCAATAACCAATTCTTAATATGAAATAGAGAATAATAATTATTATAATTAGGTACATAAATCAAGGAACTAAATAACATCAATGGCATGGCACTGACCTCTGACAACAGCTTAAAACTTACAGCTGTTGTTATGTGAAGCGCCATCTATTGGGGTTTATAGTAAAATGATCTGCTTATTTTACCCTGTTGTTGTGTAGGTGGCATCAGATGCAATCATTTTTTTTAATGTTCATTTACTGTAGAAGTATTGTCTGTTAATTATATTTATAACATTGGTCAGCGCATGCTCCCACAAGCCAGTATCATTTTCGTAATTCAATTTTAGTTGCTTGAATAAACTAAAGGTTCCTAAATTTCAAGGTATCATGTGTCTGCCGAAATAGCTCAGTTGGGAGAGCGTTAGACTGAAGATCTAAAGGTCCCTGGTTCGATCCCTGGTTTCGGCAATCTTTTTGTGTATTGTTATGATAAAACTTTGCTGGATTCGTTAGACAATTCTTTATTTCAAAACATAAAACACTTGTTTGCATATTACTGAGGGGTTTTTAGTAAAAAAAACTGACTAGAATGTTTTATTTTCCAGATGACCAGAAAGATGAAGAAAAAGGGAACATAGAAAGGTCAGTTTTATCTATAGTTTTATAGCATAAATAAGATAAAAGTACTTATGCAATGTACTCTGTCATTATATTGTTCTAGTTTTGGGAACTAACGTTTGGAGTAGTCTGTCTCTGCAGGCTATACTTACAATTGCATGATCTGTGGTCTAACCTAGTTGCCAACCTATGGGATCCGGCCGCTTATTTCGCGCGTTGCCACATCGCCTCTTTAGCTCAGTGGTAGAGCACTGGTCTCGTAAACCAGGGGTCGTGAGTTCAATCCTCACAGGAGGCATTGGGCGACTCTTTTTGCATATAATTTTTTGCAATGCTGTTGCCTTAGAAAATGGAAATGTCTTTTTGTATATTATACAAATTTACTAAGGAAACACTACAAATAACCGTACTACGCATTTTGCCTTTGGCTACAGAGAAAGTAATTATTATATAATAACTAGCTGACCCGACAAACGTTGTTTTGCCATCGACCACTGGGGTTGAAGATTATTTCAGTACTATGGGGGTTGGTGTTGGAAAGGTGACAATTGAGGGCTATATGTATTTTTAGTGCCTAATCATAAGAAAATAAAATGAAATTTTTGTGTCCAAAAAATATTAAAAATATTTTTTTTGGGGTGGGCCACCTCAAAAAATTTATTATATATATAAATATAGTTGAAATCCTATTCTCATACCTAATAAATGTATACAATATATTACATAAAAATCGGTCAAGCCGTTTCGGAGGAGTTTAGTTACAAACATTGACACGAAATTTTTATATAAGATAAAAGATTTTATTTTCCAGAAAAGGGTTTCGAACAAAGTACGGTACATAAATTTTCTTCCCCTGGCTTTGGGTGACTAGTAATACGAACTATACTTTGGGTTTGGGTGACTACCTAGCTAAATATTATAAATTCGAAAGTAACCCTGTCTGCATGTTATAATTTCACGGCTGAACGGATTTTAATGTTTGGTAGGCAGGTAGACAGTATCCCATAGATGGACAGGCAAATTTTTATCGGTAAAGTACTTGCGAAACGGCGGGTAGGAGAAGCAATTAGATTATAAATTCATTCAAGGCAACTGACCTAATATTAATCTAATCATTTAATCCTAATCCTAATTCAGTTGTAGATATCAAAAGGGGGAACGTTTTGAAATATAATACATATATTAATATACATATTTATTTTAATAATGACATATTTTATCTAGGACGTACTTACTATACTTACTACAATACTTACATATTTACCTAAAAGTCTCGGCCTTTTTGTCGTAGTAGGGTTTTGTCAAAAGGCTGCTTAATATCATTTCATTTATTAATTGCTAATATGTACACAGGTTGGTAGCTCTAATTATAGCTAACGTTAGTAGGTACATACACCCTGTTGGGCACTGCAAGTACGATTGTTAGTTATTAAGATTAAACCTATGTAGTTATAGTTACATAGGTTTAATCTTAATTACATTATATTAATATATTATGGCGATCAATGATCATTATGTGCCTACTGGAGGACTATATTTTGTGCACGGATAACTCTGCTGGATTTGGAACTTCTTATCGAAGTATTCGCTTCGCCTCTATCATTGATATTTTGTAATAAATAAAACTATATCATCTCGTATATGCCCCTATAAATTAAACATTACAGAATCAGAACCAATAACTTAATTTCTTTAAGCTTACAAAATAAGCACTTAGACAAGTCAAAGTTTATACTATAAACATAGTTAATATTATCAAATAAGAAATAAGGTGTTATTGATATTCTCTTCACTTCAATTTTTTACGTAAGAAGCAGTATTGTTATCAATTGTTATCTGTCTGCTTTGAATATTCGAACTGACCACTCATTCATCTCAACGGTACCACCGGCATCAATGAGTAGCTGTGTTGACGCGTGACGTCACTTCCGCCTGCGCGCACGCACCCCTTGGCATGCGTCCAGGCTATTCCTGTTGATCTACGGCTGACTAGCTTCTCCACGTTGGTTTACATTAGTTTTATTGCTTACGGCCGCTTTGTTGTTCTGTTTCCTAAGTCGGTTTAGTGTCAGTTTTGTATTTTAGTGTGCCTCTATTTGCTTGCTATGAACAATCTGAATCTACGACCCTTTTTAATTGTTAGTAAGGTATTGTAGGTGTAGGGAATCGGAAGCTGAAGTTTTTGATACAGGATGTGTTTTGGATCAAAAATAATGGTTAATAAAGAGAGCAATCTGTTATTATTTTAGAAATATGTATACGATGCCGTAGGGCCTGATGAAAGTTCTTTCTCAGTCAATTAGCACAAGACTTCTATAGCAACTTATAACTCATTCCCAAACCACCAATGAGTCCAATCTTTAGAAGCTCCTTGTACCTTGTATTTGGTACAGAATATTGTAAAATATAAAAAAAGGAATCAAAGAACACCCTGATTAACGCATTCGCTTCCCATTAATGCTACGACAACGGATGTATCGTTAATGCATCCCGTACGCGTCAGTAGCCAAAATAGCACAACACCTGAAGTAAAGTGAATTGCGATGTACGAAATGGCCCTTGGCAATTACTGAGCGCCCTGTATTTGGGCGTAACACGAATGAAAATGAAGAGATGTGGGTACGTGCTTATTACTGGGCCTGATGACGTATTTTTAAAAGGAAAAGTGTGATGAAAACTGGGTACAGTTGCAATTTCCACTTTTGTTTCGGTGCCAAGTGCAAAGGGTAAAATTAATGCTTCGTGTCTGCCGGGGTGTCAGTGGTTGTTCCAGCTTAGGTCTCTGAATATTATTAGGGCATCCCCTGGTAGCTTAGACCTAACCAAAGCCTGGTGGACCGTTCTGTTGCCCATGTGCGAAAGTGTCTTTTAAACTTTGTACTGGAGTGATAGAACACATTAGAGAAAACCTCGCCGTAAGCTGGGTAAGATTTGTCTAGGCAAAGAATAAGAATAAATGTAATACATACATAGAAGACCTAAGTATGAAATTTTTCTAAACTTCTCTTCAAATACTAATTTGAAGAATATTTTAAGAATTCCTTTTGACATAACGGTATGCTGATTTTCCTCGCAAATCTCAACAATATAAATAAAATATTTTCCTAATGCGCGAACGGTGTTTGTGTCGGATATCATTTGGCGCGAAGAGCTAAAGACGCATGGCCGAGAAATTGGCACGCTTACAGGTAGCGTAGAATTATTTCCGGATACTGACTCACTGACGCAAGTCGTTACAATTCGGCTATGTTACGGGGAGTAAAGACTACAGCACACTGGGATTTCAGAACCTACGACGGTTTCTTATCCTATTGGAAGGACAATGCTAAATCGTGTATCGCAGTATGTAAGAGGGCTGTGGGGCCGCGTTGGCCGTGGGGCCACGGCTTACGAATATCGACCCCTCCAACTCAACCCGTGGATGTCGTAAGAGCCGACTAAGGGAACCTACCAGAGGAAGGGCTGCAGATTCTTTCTGAGTATTTTTCAACACCAACACTGCGATCACCAATCCACCTGCCAAGCGTGGTGATTATGGCAAATCCCCCCCTACATGAGAGACCATCCACTCGAAGGACCGACGACATCGTAGCGGTCGCAGGGAGTCGATGGATGGAGGCGGCTCAGGACCGCTATTTGTGGCGTCGAATGGGGGAAGCCTATGTCAGCAGTGGACATGTATGGGCTGATATGATGATGATGATGATGAGTATGTAAGAGGGCACTCCATTCTAAAAATGGAAAGAGAACAAATGCTCGAGCGTGAGCCTCTGGTTTACCTATTTATAGTATACTGATCAGCAAACATCCACTGTTGGACATGTGATGATAATGGCCAAACCCCTTTGTTTTGGATGCCTACCCAAAAGAAAAAAGGTTCTGCTATAATCACGATTGACTGGACGGATTGGTGGTTGCAGTGGAGATGCTGATGAATAAATATAAGAAAGCTGCTGCCCTTTATCTGATAGGTTCTCTTATTCAACTCTTACGACTTCCATGGGCTGAGTTTGAGGGGTTATTTCTTGAGCCGCGATCGTCAAGGGTCGCTATGGTTTATGTATACCGATGTGATATACATACATTTGATTTGATAGATTTAATGACTCAAAATATATTGGAAAATTCGAGTGTCGTCATCGCTACTCTAGCCAAATCTCTTACTCTCTAGATTTAATGTCTTGCTTGATATATGTATTAGAAGCTTCTGCCCGCTGCCAAATTTCACTACGGATCGTAGTGAAATTCAGCCATTTAGGCGTGGAAAGGTAACAGACAGACAGTTACTTTTGAATTTATAATATACTAGCTGCTGCCCGCGCCTTCGCTCGCGTTTTATCGGGATAAAAAATAGCCTATATGTTATTCCAGGTCCCAAACTATACGCATACCAAGTTTCGGCCTCATCGGTTCAGTAGTTTTTGCGTGAAAGAGTAACAAATATCCATACATCCATCCTTTGAAACTTTGACGTTTATAATATTAGTAGGAAGGATAGTAGGAAGTATGGTATGGATGGATGTTGTGACGCGTTTATTAGCTGAACTTTTCGATATAAAATTCTATTGAATTCAGTTTATTTATATAGCACTAGCTGCGCCTCGCGGTGTTACCCGCGTTGATAAACCTTTTAATAATTTGATCATCCAACGGAACACTGCTCTTTTCTGGGATAAAAAAATCTAAGGCAATCTTAGATATAAGCTATCCTGGTAACATATTTCATCCAAATACGTTTAGCCTTTGAGTGTGAAGGAGTAACAAGCGTACCCACAATATGGTGGTTTCGCCTTTGTTATTACAAAAAGATTGAGTTCGACATGGACATCATGTTAGTGAACCTACCAACAAATGACAATATTTACACTAGCTGCTGCTCGCGCCTTCGCCTGCGTTTTATTGGGATAAAAAATAGCCTATATGTTATTCCAGGTCCCAAACTATACCCATACCAAATTTCAGCCTAATCGGTTCAGTAGTTTTTGCGTGAAAGAGTAACAAATATCCATACATCCATCCATACGATATTTGACAATTATAATAATTAGAAGGATTGATATTTTATTCCAAAACTTCAATTGCTGAAATCAATTCATCTGGTGCATATAGTTTCGAGCCAGTTCCATTAGCCTGCGCCCCACCCAGCAGACGGCAAATAAGACAACGTAGGTACTCGTATGAATCTGTTTATTACTATACCATGCCAGATCACCCGGCCCCTCTAATGCAAGTCTATTATTGGACTTCTGAATCATGATTTGATTACCCAGCGATATGAGTCAAGATCGCCAACTAAAACCAACTAATAATAATAATGTTGGACTATCTATCCACACAGCATCATCTAGCCCCTAAGCAGAGCGTGTGTTATGGTGTACTATACTACGATATGGGTAAATATACGAGATGACTGATATAATTAGTACAATACATAGATATATTATTTATTTATGCTTTCTTACCACACAGAGTTTCATTTTGCTTGTTTGTTTTTATCACAGAATTGGGAATAGTAAGTTACTATTATTCCCAATTCTGTGGTCTAACCATGCATTTTTAACCAACTTCGAATAAAGGAAGAGGTTCCATACGACGCTAGAAATAGCGGTCCTGAGCCACCTCCATCCATCGACTCCCTGCGACCGCTACGATGTCGGTCCATCGAGTGGATGGTCTTCCAACACTCCGTTTCGCGTTGCATCGTAGCGGCCACTCAAGAACCTTTACTCCCCAGCGCTGCAGCTGTTAACAGTTCTGCGAGCTATATGACCTGCCCACTGCCACTTCAGTCTACTAATTCTGAGAGGCTTATAATAGGGCTTTGCTCTTATTCTAGTTCGGATTATGTGCCTAGTTTTACGATCACCAGCAGCAGGTAACTTGCCAGAGAACTTGTTGGTATGCGGCTTGCACAACGCACTTGCCAATTCCACTTCAAGTTTGCCAGTCACGATTCGCCTTACAAGGAATTAGCTAGGCTCGAGACTAGAACTAGTTTAGTGCCTATATTGAAAGTACTCATGATATGTGTGGTATGTTTAGGAAGGTGAACCACTAGACTTGGTGCTAGGTGGTTTAGCGGGTTCCGCAGGTGGTCGAATCAGTAATTCAGTAACTATTTACTTCGATATTGCAACTCTTGCAAGTTGCGATCATGTATGATCTAACATTCCATAACCTAATTGTAGGAGTAGGTAGGTATCCTCTCGGAAAAAAATGCTACTCGAAGACAGCACGAAATATTTTAAAAATGGCCGCGACCGATGCTGCGAATATAAATAAGGTGGACCTATTGGTCATTTTATCAAAATGAAATGCGTGGGAAGATGGACATCGTGAGTTTTGCTTTCTAGGCGCATTCAGGATGTCGAATGGTTCTCTCTGTCGAAGGGCACGCACGGGGTCGGCGACCGGGTCGTCGCCCGGCGTCGGCGCAGCTTCCCCTCCCGTCTCCCATCTCACCCCACTACAATGCATCACCTTGGGCACGTACCTGTGCGTTTCCTTATTTATTGCCAGCACTTCAAATGCAAAAGTAATTTTGAGTAATGAGCACGGCTCTAACATAAATGTTCCATTGTTTGCAAATTTTAACTTAACTTCATGCGACGGCGGTGCGTTGCGGTTAAACGCTGTTACCTCTTCAAGCGGCTCATTGTCCGCTGAAAGCAAATGGCTCAAAATATGTATTTCCATAGTTTATGCCAAAGCGCACTCAAAGCTCCTTGTGATTGCGCACGGTATAATCTAAACAGCCGTCATAATCATAAAAAATCTAATATGTATAACGGCAACTTATATGTGCAACACGGGGCAGGCGGTATAAATATTGAAAGCTCTATAAAACCACATCACGGATTCACGACTAACTTTCCCGTCGACTGGTCACGTTTCCTTAATTCTATTTATGGGTTATGCACAAGCAGGGATTACTGCAGAAGTTTTATGTAAAGGGCTTCGCGTCGTCCTTGTTTCGACAGAGTCGCTCTTGAGACTTCGCTGAGAAGTTTTACGAGTCACGTCCTACCTCGAAGGCTCTAGAAGCCACGTGACCAAACTACGCCGAAAGCTCCCAGAGAAATTGGTAACAACCAACGTGAGCTGTTTCTGAATTAGGCACATCACGTGTCGCAACTTCGATACTCCTTCCATGACGGTTTTTAAGAATTTGGGTCAAATGTTTGGGTTGCGTGCCCCAAAGGATGCCAGCCAACTACCAGCCAACGGCGCGGCGGCGGCGGATACCTGAAAGGTACTAAGTCTACGCAGCACCGCCGCCCCGCCGCCGTACTGCCGCCGTTCGTCTGTTTGTCGAAGCTTTTTGAAAGCAGAATAAATAAAATCTACAAAAAAAACTCACGCCAATCCGCGACACTCAACAATTATATTACACTAGCTGCTGCCCGCGCCTTCACTATACCCATACCAAATTTCTGCCTTATCGGTTCAGTTGTTTTTGCATGAAAGAGTTACAAATATCCATACATCCATCCATACAAACTTTGACATTTTACAATATCAGTATTAGTATTGACAATCAACCTTAAACCCATAGGTGATAGCAGCAACCTTGATCCTTTCAAGAATAAGTTCAACATTGCCTTTATAATGTACCTATGTACATAGGAACTTCCTTTGTTTTGTTTATTTCATTGCTGAGGTCTGGTGACCTCGTCTGGCTATTCAGGTGTACACGGAAAGAAAAGTTATTTTAAAACAAGAATATATTTATTGGTCAAGAATAATATAGTTTCCTATATGAGCAAAACATTATTTTCTTGAATTTAGAATTTTATTGTTTCAGTTTTCGACACATTATTATCTCAAATTAAGAGGATATATTCTGAATAGAAGAAATAAACACTGTCTCTGGGCAACAGGGACAAGTTTCTTGACTTCTAAAACATTACATTTTTTGAACAGAAATAATAAATTATGTTGAGTGTAGAATTATTGTTTATTTTAGTCAAGAGTATAATTATTTTGTTGGAAAATGCGTTTAACCTTGTTTAGAAATTACGTAAGTCTTATCTCGAAAATCCTCTGAGAATGAAAGTTTTGTCACTTTGAACCAAAACCGCAGAATCTTAATCGAAGATTTGTTTAAGTTGGTAGAAAAAAACTTTTAAGCTTAGTTTCTTGAACCGAAATAATTTTGCGTTCAGTTAAAAACTAAGGCATCTCATACAAATAATGCAACTTCTTCAACGAATTTTAATAATAATCTTAAATCAAATAACCATTTATTTCATACAAAAGCTACATTTATCTTTGGTGGATATTTTCTGTGCGTTCTTTAAATAATATAATTTGCTTAACTCAAGCATTGAAAACCTTAAGTGGAGAGTAATGATGATTTTGAGTCGAGAAAGCACATTTTTAGGGTGAGAACATTAATATTTTTAATTCAAATAACCAGAGGTTTCCTCCTAAAACCTAATTTATCTTAGGTGGATACTTTCAGTGCCTTCTTTAGATAATATAATTTGCTTAACTCAAGCATTTAAAATTTTAAGTGGACAGTAATGACGATTTTTATTTGAGAAAGCACATATTTAGGCAGAGCACATTAATATTCTTAATTCAAATAACCAGGGCTTTCATACTAAAACCTAATTTAACTTAAGTGGAAATTTTCATTGCGTTCTTTAGATAATATAATTAGCTTAACTCAAGCATTTTAAATACTAAGTGGAGAGTAATGATAGTTTTCATTTAAGAATGAAGATTTTAAGGTAAGTATATTCATATTCTTCATTCAAATAACCAGAGATTTCATACTAAAACCTGATTTATCTTTGGGGGATATTTTTCTGTGCGTTCTTTAAATAATATAATTTGCTTAACTCAAGCATTAAAAATCTTAAGTGGAGAGTAATGATGATTTTGAGTCGAGAAAGCACATTTTTAGGGAAACAACATTAATATTTTTAATTGAAATAACCAGAGGTTTCGTCCTAAAACCTAATTTATCTTAAGTGGAAACTTTCAGTGCGTTCTTTTGATAATATAATTTGCTTAACTCAAGTATTTTAAATATTAAGTGGAGAGTAATGATAGTTTTCAATGGAGAAAGAAGATTTTTAAGGTGAGTATATTAATATTCTTAGTTCAAATAAACAGAGGTTTCATACTAAAACCAGATTTATCTTAGGTGGATACTTTCTGTGCGTTGTATAGATAATATAATTAGCTTAGCTCAAGTATTTAATTTTTGAAGTAAGACTGTATGAGATTTGGTTAGGAATTCCTCTTTAGTTGAAAGTATTATTTTTATTAATTTGAAAATCCGGGAAGCAAAATCGGTACGCGGAATATCCTAATATTAATTAAAATTATTTTGACAATTGAATGCATTGTGGCATTTCAAAATCGACTATTTTGATCTACGTCAATAGAGCCAATGGGACTTGTCAAAATAATTGTCATGCCTACCGGATTTTCAAATTAATAAAAAATGATATTTTTACATAAAAAAAGTGTAATTCATGTCATATGTCAATACAAATCTTGTACAATCATATTAGGTAATAAAAACTTGAGCTAAGCAAATAATATGCTATAAAGAGCGCACAGAAAGTACATATAACACCTATGATACATCCAGTTTAAGCACGAAACCACCGGCTATTTAAATTAAGATTATTAATATACTCACCTTAAAAATCTGCTTTCTGGTAGGTATGTCCAAAATCTGTAAAATGAAAGTAAACAACAATTAATATATTGACACAAAGTTTATTAAAATATGAAACTTTTGGCCTGGCCAAAAACACAAAACAATCACAAACATAATAGAAGTATTTTTAAAAACTACCATAATCATATTCCTAAAATTAAACTCACAACACAGACAAAAACCTTAGTTTAAGTTTCAAATGGTGGGAACTATCCAGTATGGGCATGCAATGCAACTAAAGCTAGAATCACACTATGCCAACTCAACGTGACGCGTAGCGTTACGTTGAGCAACAAAATGTATGGTGCCAATTAGGCTTCTGACACCACGCGTCACGTTGAGCTGGCGTAGTGTAATTTCAGCTTCATACATGAAAACAATTTAATGTGAGCTTTAGATAAATCGACTTCGTCTAGTGATAATATCATTTAATTACAAAAAAAAAAAAAAATTTGAATATAATTTTGAGTAAGTTGTGAGTAAGTGATTAGGCGCCGGCCGGTGTGGCAGGTCAACCTACAACTAATACCTTTTACCAATAACATCTTAAATCTACATACATACTTTGCTTCATTTACAATTTGTTAAATTATCAAAACTTGGCCTTGGCAAGGTACACGACAACCACAAAAACAATATAAGCAAGTTTAATGTTTCTAAAATTATAACATAATTTATCAAGTTAATAAAACTTACAGTCTTGCCAACGTACACAACAAACACAAAAATAATAGAAGTATTATTGAAAAGTACCTTAAACATGTTCCTAAAACTAAACTCACAACACAGACAAAAACATCAGTTTAAGTATAAAGTGGTGGAAAAATAGACTGCCCAGTATGGACATGCAACTAAAGCTAGAATCACACTATGCCGATTACATCAGAGCAACGCGCGCTAGGTTGCCCTAATGTTATCAGCTCCATACAAAATGTATAGTACCGATTAGGTTTCTGACGCCACGCGTCACGTTGAGCTAGCGTAGTGTGATTTCATCTTCATACATGAAAACAATTTAATGTGAGCTTTAGACAAATCGACTTCGTCTATTGATATTATCATTTAATTACAAAAAAAATAGTTTATCTACAAAATTTTAGATAAACTATTTTTTTAATAAGAGTAAGTTAACAATAGGTGGCGTGCGGTGTGGCAGGCAACCAATAAATAATAAAATTTTCATCATTAACATTTTAAATCAACATACATACTTTGCTTCACTGTGTGAATTATATTTGGCGTCAAACTGCAACAATCATGTAAGTGAACGACTTTTGAAACATTTGTTTCACAAACAAGATAAGCCATAAAATGTGAAGAGTAATCTAGTGTTTCTAAAACTGTACAAACGAAGTTAACCTTTTTATTACATTTATTAATTAAAACATGTTTAATTTTGTAAAACACGGGGATATCTTCCTCAAACTTATGCAAAACCACATTCATTTTGGAATAGTTATAACCATTGATCTCAACGAAATCAAAACAATCAAAAACATCTTTGTCGTAAAAGTTTGACGTGTCATCATATTTAATTTTTTTACCATAACTTATGTGATCTGTAAGTCCAGTGCGCAGTCTTTGAAAAATTGTCAATTGATGTTTGGTTGCCAGTGTCAATGGCAGGTTTTTGCGATTAGCCATAGATTGTGCAATTTTTTTGAGTTCCCTGTGTTTTGTTTCGAACTTAAACGCACTTGCAAGAATAGGAGGGCCAAGCTTTGCTATAATTCTTGAGTAGTGAAGAAGGAAGTGATGCTTTGGTTTTAATGAGCAACTGAATATTTCAATTAAATTTTCCATGTAACTTTCAAGTAAGTTATTTAGGTAGTCTAGTAATTCTGACGTAAACGTTTGAGAAGTTAATGTATCTGTTATTTCTAATAATTGTAAGTAGAGGCACCATACTGGATCACTATTCGGAATAAATTCTCCTACTATGTATCTAAGATTTCTAACCAAACACAGCATTTCAGATGCTGAGAAAATAATCTGACCGTTTAGCAAGTGTCTCTTTAAAACCGGTGGAGGCTTATTTTTTTCATTTTTTAAATAGGTAAAATATTGTATTCTAGAATTCAAATTATCTAGTTCAAAAAATTCCAAATCTATTAAGTGTGTGATTATCAAACACATATCATAACGAAGTATACCTTCGCACAAGTCATGCATGACATCACATGTCAAGTTGTTATAAACATGAAAATAACTTAATGCATGCCAAATACATTCTTGCTTAATACCAACATTATTAATGCAATGTGCCTCATAATCATGTTGTTTCCTTATATTTTCGGGTCTTTCTTTAGTATCAACTTTTGTTTGTGCTTTAGGGGTTGTACATATACGACAAAAGTTGTTTGAGGAAAAACTTTCATGGAACCCTAAAATTGAGTTGAGACCTAAATTATCACCAGCCAGTATCCCTAATGCGAACTTTACAGTAACTGAAGTTGAATGATCAAATTTTACACTGATTCCTTCTTTGTATAAAAAATTTAATTCTTCAAGCAAAGGTCTAAATGTAGATTCATTACCAAAAGCAACTCTATCTTGCGCGTAAAACAATAACACCGGCCAAATATATTCCAAGCGACTACTATAATTTGGAGGAATCGAGGATATGGTAACGTACACTGCCCCAATTTTTTGGCTGCCAGAATGGCTGCCCAAGGGATTACCAGATTCGAAGTCGTCATAATAAACCGTTAAAGGAATTATGTTTTCATTGTCACAATTACGTTTTGTTTCTTGCCAAGAAGTGCTGTTTACAATGTTTCTTAGTACATTAGAATCGTTAGCAACATTTTTTTGATAATTTAATATGGTTGTCAGTACATCTGGAACTTCAAGAAAAAGTTTTAGATATTCCCGCAACGGAATAAAATATGAAAGTCTGTTCTTTAAGACCATCGCAACATTTCCATGTTCCTGTCTACTATCTTGAGATACGCCAATTGTTTTTGGAACAGGTTTTACATATGTGTCCAGTTTTTTTAAGTACGTCGTTCTTTTATAATCAGTATTAAAATGACTGAAAGCATCCTGAAGTGCTGTTATCATCAAAAAATGTTCTTTTGAATCTTTTAACGAATTTTTCAATATATAAAACGGTTCTGATATGATCAAATTTGAGACTAATTCAACAACAGATTGTATTATGTTTCTGGGTAAACTAGAAATATTATGTAATTCAGTCATAAAGGTTGTAACTGCGTCATTAACTTTTGATACATATTCATATAAATTTGTAACTACTTTATCACAATTATCATCAGATTTTTGTTGTTTTAGATCTTCACAAAAAGTCGTTGTATCTGTTTCGTAATTTCTTACAGTATTTGCATCAGAGCATTCAGGTAACACATTATTACTACTAGCAGCATTTTGCTCGTCAATGATATTATGGTAAGATATAAAATGCTTTTTTAATCCACTTTTAGAATGATACAGTCTTTTACAGTTCTCTTCAGGGCACGGGAAATAATTAGTAATATTATGAGCGTATCGCAAATGGTAGAAATAAGGTTGAAAACTTTCATAAACATTATGACACTTGAGACAATTCAACATGTTGAGAGTATTTCGCTTAACATTAAGATTAAAATAACACATTAAAATAAGGTCAGTTATAGATTTATGCGCTATGCCTCATATTAAATGCCCTACCTAATGTTCACAACCCTAAGCTATATACTTTGAGCTATGGACAATACATCTGATATGTACGGCACTATCTTGTCATACTTTGTTACGAATCCGTAAACGCATCTTTGTATTAATAAATACAAATGCGCAGCAGCGGCAGGGTAGCTGGCGTGGAGAGCATGATAGCTCTTGAACAACGTGTCGAAAGCCTTCGTTGCAGATTCAAACCTGTATTTCACCTTGTCGATGACCAGATAATATTTACAGCTGTTATCTCCAGCAGACCCACATTTAATGAGAAACGGTTGCAAGGTTTGCTTTTGTTTGTGTGCTGCTGTTGCAAGGTCTTCAATTTTTTTTGTAATGTCTCCAAAATTCTGAAACAAGTAACATTATTATTAACTTAAGTCTATAAAAAACCATGTGCTACCGTTTTGGTATGGTATGGTGCAAAACTATTAACACACAGAAAAATTAATTCTGCTTTTAATGTACAAATACATAGGTTTTGGGTTACAAATTTCATCATCTTCATCATCATCATCATATCAGCCTGCAGAAGTCCAATGCTGGACATAGGCCTCCCCCATAGATTTCCTGAAAGAACGATTTTGAGCCTACTCCATCCACCGGCTTCCCGCAATCTTCACAATGTCGTCGGTCTATCAGGTGGGAAAGGTCGTCCTACATCCTACTTCGACTTCCGGGTCGTGATCGCCATTCGAGAACCTTTATTCCCCGGCTGTCCGTTCTGCGAACTATATGGCAATTAATTATTTATCCAGTCAAGGGAATCGAACCCGCATCCTTATGAGCCGAAACAGACAAAAAAAATATGAGCCGACCTAGTTAACTACAACTCCACACAGGCAGTATAGACAGAAACAGAAACACACAGAGTTCAAACCCATAATACCCCTTTTTTGTTGGGCGGTAAAATTAAACTTACTTCAATTTCAACGATGAAATTTTGTACGCATTCCAATGTAGTAAATTTTGTTTTTTTATTTAATCTCCCTCTTGGAGGGATCAGGTAGCACAGCAGTTTTATCTGATCAGCAACTTTTAGATCTGAAACAATATTAGACAATGACAATAAGTAATTAAAAAACTAACATTCTGTTTACATTCTGTACTATAAGATAAAAATAAGTCACTTACCATCATCCGGTTTATGGCATATACTTTCGTATAAAAATCCTAAATTTTCATCCCTGGTACTATCAAATTTCATACTGATTACTTTGTTAATGAATGGGTGCCACTTTGTGTAAAAGTTCATAGATTTGTCCTGGTGTTTCTGCTCAAAATCCAAGTTGATCTGAAAAAAAAAAAACAGTAAAACTTTAAAAAAGTATCGGTAGTCCATGGGAAAATTACAAATAAAGCTGAATTTAACATTTTATAGTTTTCATTTTAAAGTATTTTTGTGATTTAATAGTTAATGTGACAGTTCCCAAATATTAGAAGGAACTAAAGCTACTAACCAACACCTCGCTCCTTGGATCATTTAAGATATTCCATTCTTCGATAAATTCCGTAACATTTTTTTGGTTAGCGAATTCCCTTTGAGGATAGGTTGAAATCCAATACTCAATAACTTGAGCCCAAGGTTCAGAATTGTTTCTTAGGAATGCTATTTTATCTTCTTGCTTATCTGCCAAAGACATGAAAAAACAATTACAGGATATTCAAGAACGTAGACGACATAGACGACGATGAAAGGAAAGTAATAATGATTCCGGTCGATGATTATGATGATGAAAACTCGACAAAGTGATGATAATAATAAGGGTGACTATGCAAACGACGGTAATGAATGATGGATGGGATGATGACTACGACTACTACGACAAACTATTTGCAATCAAGACAACTAAAAAAATTAAAACTACATAAAATAAAACTAGGAAGTAACTACTTCTGATAGTTACAAAAAAAAAATTTCAAAAAAACATTGCTAGACCAAAGTTTACTAAGAAACAGAACAAAAACATTTAAGTACATATATTATAATTAGGTATGTATGGTCCGATAATTTAATAATATTATAAATAACTGATATTTAGTATCTATACCTACTGACTCAATAGTATTTTGTGTCTGAATTGTCCAAGTCTACTATATATCTACAAGATAAAAGAATTGTATGCATGTCGTGTTTAAAAAAAAACCTTTCAGTTCTTCAATATGTTTGTTTTTTTTCGCATTTTCTCTCTCATCTGATTCTGCTTTACTTTTTCTTTTCTCGCCAGATTTGTGTAGAGTATTTCTTATTTTATCTACTAACTTGCCCTTCGCAAACAATGGTTTTCCAGAAATGGATTCATTTTTCTTAACTGGAGGAACAAAGTACGTTCCGCTACTCTCCTTAGGGAACAGGACAATTATTTTTCCTGTTATTATGTTGTATTCTTCATATGTAATTTTACTGAAAGTAGTTCAAACCTTAATATTCATTCTGTAGGATGCGCATAAGTAGTCTTTCTAAATGCTTGTGGAAAATACTCTAACAAGGTATCTCTATATTATTTTAGTCCACCCAAACAAATTCGCGGAAAACAGGTAGTACTTCCTACAGAAATCACTAAACTGGCGAGTAAAATTTTTTTGTTGATAAACAGGTATTTTTGAAACCAAGCTAGTATAGAATGAATACTCGGCACTGCGTAAGAAAAGACGTGACAAGACAAATCCAACAAGCCCAAACACGACCAGGTTATCATGTGTAGTTTAGAAGTTCCTATGAGCACCTTCCGTTTCCAGCATCAGACCAGCTCGATGGTGCCATAAGATAATATTACCCGACAAAACAAATCAAATGAGCCCAAACACGACAACGCTATCATGTGTAGTTGAGAAGTTCCTATGACGACCTTCCGTTTCCAGCATCAGACCAGCTCGATGGTACCATAAGATAATATTACCCGACAAAACAAATCAAATGAGCCCAAACACGACAGGCTTATCATGTGTTGTTTAGGAGTTCCTATGACAAGAAAGTCTCACCATAATAAAATAATCCTATCGGATGGTACGGGACTGGCAATATAAAAAGTAAAGTAAAACTCATTGGTTGAGCTCTACCTTCTGCGCTGTAAGCTGTGGGTTCGATCCCCCATGCAAAACAAATATCTGTGTGCTGAACATAGATGTTTTTTCTGTTTCTGTGTGTTAATAAGACTTACCTAAGATAGTATATTATAGTAATTATGTATTTACAAAAAAAGTGTATAGGAATTCTATCATTTTCTCTGGTTCCCATAATACAAGCTTTGCTTAGTTTAGGGCTAAATGACGCTGTGTGAAATGGCACCAATATTATTTAAAGTAGGTACTTACTGGTTAACAACCCTGGTAAATATATGTCTGACGATAATATCCACCAACTGATTCCTGTGCTTATTAGTTAGTGTATTATGTAAATTGTAGTAGGTAATTATACTGTTCCCACATGGTGATGTACTGAGAAGTGTTTTTAGATCAAAGTCCGGGAAAGGTGGCCTTACAGTTGAAAATAGATTTTCAATTGATATATTATCCAAATCGCCTAGTTCATCGTTAGTATCACTCGTTACAGACTTTGTTGTGAGAGTGGTTTCAGTATCCGTCTGAAAAAAATGAATTCCATTAAGTTTATAGTTTCATTTGCTGAATAAAACAAATTCCAACAACCCACATCTTGTGGTGCTGCCACACTGGCTGTTATAAAATGTTTACAAACCTTTTATCACACTATTTTACTTTAAATAAAGACTAAAATTAATTATAAACATTATAGAACAGGCAGTGTGGCAGGAGTAAATTTCAAGAAAAACCCAACATCTGAACCCTGGGTAACAAATACTAGTACCTAGTATTCAATTTTAAATAGGATCCGACAAGTATGCAATATCATACAATCTAGCAAAACATTTCCTCTTCCACAAATATCCCAAAGCCTAAGTATTCTATACCTACTAATAATATTATAAAGAGGAAAGATATATATGTAAGTATGTTTGTAACGATTTAGCTCAAAAAGTACTGGACCGATTTTAAAAATTCTTTCACCATTTGAATGCTACATTATCACTGATTAATATAGGCTATTTTAACTTCATGTTTAAAAATAAATGTACGCCCGTGCGAAGCCGGGACAGGCCGCTAGTAGTATATAAACTAATATTAGACTTGCCTCTGTGCCTGTTAACCGTTTAGTTTAGTTTGAAAAACAGATGACAACATTGCAAGGAATAAAAGACCGGTATAAAGAGAGTCAAACTCGTGCTTACAGAGTTCTGTATGGGGTGGTAATGCATGCATTGACATCCTGCTAGGAGTGTTAATACATATTTTAATAGTACTTACATGTCCAGTGAAATATTCATCTAATTTCGATTTTATTAGAATTCGGTGGCCAATCAGTGGGCAAAGCTCTTTGAGAAAGTCTTCGCTTAGGTGCCGTAATTGGTTTATTTTGATTTCATTTTCTGGAAAAGAGAGTGTATGTAATATTGTGCAATAATATAGGTATCTCTAGTCGTTGTTTAATAGCGCTCTGCGGGTACTGCGCAGGTGTAAAACGGTGTAAAAATCTAAAAGATTTCTGTTCTGTGCATCAAGGTCAGCGCTATTAAATCGAGACACGACCTGTAGGTACCGTCAAATTAGACTATGGGGCGCGCACATGGCTTCCTGTAAGTAGGTAACATTGAAAGTTTGACCATCATGTTTTCTTTCAGTATAATATAATCGCGCTTGTGCGAAACAGCGGGTGGGGGCTATCTACTATAACTATATAGTAGGTAAGGGCGAAGCGAAGGGGCTCCACAAAACAACATAAACGCATTTCCTGGTAGGATAATACTACGCTCCACGTAGGTGAGGTACATAGATAAGCTAGTAGCAATTATTGGAACTGACCTTGGAACCGATAAATCACTTGTTCTGGGACTCCCCACTTCCTCAGCAACGAACCAATATTGTCCTGGTCCGGGTCTGCCAGATCAGCTTGCACGTGTTCTCCTCTGTTGTCGTCTTCGTCTGCTCCACCGACTGCGAGGGAGAGTTCATCGTTCATCTGATAACAATATACTACGATGAAATGAGCTAATCTAATACAATGGGGTTGTTTCTTCAATATTTTACTCACCCTTGAAGTCCAGAACACTATAACATCAAACAAAATAAAATTTTGAACACTCACTTTCAACAACTAGCCGCTAACCGACCGAACCAAACCAAATGAAAAACCGCGCGAGTGCGTCCTACGACTAGTCTACTCCTGCTAATCCAGTGTTAGTGTTGCCAGCTGCGCGTAATAACGCAAACCGAAAACTTCATTAAAAATGTTTTGCTTCCCGTTCGATTATGGCATTAGATGGTTAACTAGCTATCGCCCACGACTTCGTCCGCGGGGAATTTGATGAGATTGGCACAGCTGATAATCTTGAAGTGAAAACTGCTTAAAGCGCGTTGGGCATTTTTTAAGGTCGGATAAAACCAGTGAACTCGCGACACCGTGACCGTTACCACGTTGTTATAAAATAGTTTGTGTTTGTTATAAAATGCAGAACTGACGCGTACTCTTTAGCTATTCTATGGCACATTGTTGAATATAAGTTACAGTAGAAAGCGAGAAAGGTGGGATAACTATGAATACGTGTGCATGAAATAAGTATCAAGGTAAAAAACCAAACGATAGACTATGTAGATGAATATATCTATCTGGGACAAATAATCTCACCCACACTGCAAATGGCATCCTTTGAAGTAGCTGGACAAAAACTGGTCACTGAAGGAGATAATGAAAAACAAATCTATACCTATTTCAGAAAAGTATTTAGCGCATGCATGTTACCAGTCTTGACTTACGGATGTCAATCTTGGGCCCTGACCCAAGCGTATATTCAGTCACGGTTTAATAGCGCTGACCTTGATTTGACCTTGATGCGCAGAAGGCGATTTTTAGATTTTTACACCATTTTACACCTGCGCAGAACTCCCTTCCACTTTCATCGAGCGCTATTAATCCGTGACGAGACGTGTACCCACGCGAGGGAAACCGCAGCAGAGGCAGATCCATCAAGCGCTGGGAAGATGACTTGCCAAAGGGATGGCGTAGGGCATGCCTAAAACAACGTGCAATGGTATATCATAGAGGAGTCCTATGTCAAAGGACAACCTGAATTACCTACAACCGGTGTCAAAAATTTGTATAAACTTAGGAATATTTAAACATAATTTTAAAAACGTTATATTAGTCAGAGAATAAAGGCTATTTTTATTTTTTATTTATTTTAATGTTAATTTAGTATCAGTCAGAGAATAAAGTCTATTTTACTTTTTTAATTTTTATTAGTATAGTCGTTGTTAAAAACATCCTCAAAATTGACGAGTACCCATTGCGAGATGGTAACACTTAATACTTTTTCGTTCTTTCGTAAGCTTCCGTTTTCCTTTGCCCGGCTTGGCGGCGGCGTAAGACGTGACCGACCAATGACGATCAAGCATCGTCGGTTAAGAAAGATCATTTTCATCTAAAACTAAAATTCTTCATCCAAGTAAATTCGTTCTTAGATTAAAACTGTGTCCAAGAATTATTCTTGGACTAGCAGTCCAAGAATTTTCACTATCTTCAAATAAAAACGTGTTTCTTGACTTTTGGTCAAAACAAAATTCTTGTTCATTTAGGTTTTTATTTTAATATAAATACCTATTTAGTTAGAAACAGTGTTAGAAAGCTAAATAAACTATTCTTTGGATTTTTGGGTTATATTAGAACCTCAAAAACCTTTGAAGTAAACCAAAATGAAAAGATCTAGGAGCCTGACTTGATAGGTATCCCAAATATGAAATATTATTTATTTTATTCTTTGCCTAGCTATACACTCAAAGTACAGTTTCTGTATTCTGAGGCTATACAATACTGAATGTGCAGCCGGTAATGTTGTCTATGACGAGAGCAAGTAAGAGGGGAACTAACCCAAGTTCTGAGATTTTTGATAAGCGTGAGAACTGAGAATGTTGAAAATCTTCCTTCCGAGGTAAATGATCAACCGCTAGGTAGATGATCTGAGTTTCGTATCAGAACGTGAGGAAGGTTCTGCACTCGTGTGCTGTGTTTGTTCCGAGGAGACAACAGCTGCTCATTACCTACCTATGTACCGACAATAGACCTGTTAATGATATTTGTGCTGCTCCGGAAAAAAATATGGCAGTAGGTTTTGGTTCTAAACTTGTTTGCCCTTTAACCTTGCCCGTACAAAAAACGCCTTGCTTATAGAAAAACGCATCAGTTCCAAAGATAATTTGATAGAGCGAGCTCAGAAAATGCTTAAAACTTCTGAAAAATATTGAATTTAACTATTGATAAATATAGACATAATATCTTTATTTTACACATTGCCGGTGTAACAGCAGGTATTTATTATATACAATCCAGTACCTACCTAGGCAAAGTATGTAATGGACATTAATATTCATAATATTTCATACATTGCCTGGACGCCCCAGGTATTCTATGCATTGCCTAGGTATTGTATAGAAGAATACCTGAATTATACACATAGCCGGTAACAAATATACATTTTTACTAGCTGTGCCCGCGACTTTGTTCGCGTGGAATAGTGACAGTTTTCATCCCCTATTCCCTTTGATATTACCCCCTTGATAGGGGTAGGTACCTAAAATTTGTAGAGACTTTAAATGACATTTTTATTATATCTAATCAAGAGCCAAAAAAATTAATTCCAAGCTTTTACCTTTAAAAATTACGATACTTCTATACCTTTCAACCCCTTGCAACCCTTTTTTCGCATTAAAAAGTATCATATGTCCTTTCTCAGGCTCTAGAAGTATCTGTATACCAAATTTTATTTAAATCGGTTCATTAGTTTTGGCGTGAAAACGTGACAGACAGACAGACAGAAAGTTAGTTCGCCTTGAACCAATCTCATGGTGATCTGTATTGATTGCAGTAGCTAGTTAAGTACCTACCTAACTAACCTACTTAGCTTATTTATAATCTGTAGTAGGAAGGTAGGTAACGGAATGTGTGAAAGGAATGGGAGAAGGCCTTTGCCCAGCAGTGGGGCATTTTAGGCTAATAATACAAAGTAAGTAGGTAGGTATTTAGGTACTCAAATATCTTGCATACTTTTTAAGGAGGTATGTAACTCTCTTTTAAAAGAGAGCTACATACCTCAAGTGGGTTCTCATCATCATCAACCTATATTAGTCCACTGCTGGACGTAGGTCTCTCCCAAGACGCGCCACTGAGCCCGATTTTCTGCTCTTTTCATCCAGTATTTATTAATAGGTATTAATTTGCTCTAACGCTTGTCGGTTCAACGGCAAAAATGGTCGGTCCACTGCTATTTCAGCTTGCTAACTCTCTGAGCTACATATCCTCACTAATTTTATAAATGCGGAAGTAATTTGTAGATCTTTTCTAGTGGGTATTAGGTAATAAGGCTACCTACTTACTTATACCTATGCTGAGCTAAAATTGCTAGGTAACTTACCTATTTAGGTAAGTAAAGATTCTGCCTATTACGTTACGATTAGGTACGACTATGTGAAGCTTTGGTCTCGCGATCGGTACGCAGTACACATCGTATTGCGTACCTACTAACTCTGCGTACCACACAAAAGCTGAACATTTTTAGGGTTCCTTATCTGGGGTAACTCACTAAATACCGATTAGGAACAAAATGTTTGGGATTCACTTTAATCAATAGATACCTATGGAATATTCACGTAGATAGGTACCCTACCTTGTAGGTTTGGCGATAACTAGGTACATATTTCAAGCAAACTGACCTACTGACGAGTGGGTAAGTAGGGGCTCCGGGGTGTATGTGTCAAAGCAGCGGGTTAGATCGTCTAAGGTCAAAGCGCACTCTAATCCTTTCACCACTCACTGGTTCAAAAAAGCTACAGACACGCACGCACGACGACGTATTAGTAGTGTTAGTAGATGTATGGTGAATGAAGAAGTAGCTATGTTAATTTAGTATGAATAAGTAAGTAGTAAAATTAGGTAAGTGTTATAGTTCCTACTAGAACAACAGTGCTCTCTCGTAAAGATTTTAGTTTAAATATTTTTTATTTTTTACGCCAATGAATCCATCCGTATGTACAGTACAAGGACAGCTACCTACTTACCCTAAAATGTATCGTGATCATGATCCAAACATTAAAACATCTTAAAAAGTAGGTAACATTAAGATTCAGACATTTCACTACATAAAAAATTATACTATTACTCTGTTTCTCATTTCCATGATCACGGGCCATATAGGCCATATAATACCCGGTCCTTTAGGAGGCATGTGTGGGGGCGAAGCCAACAGCACAGAGGCCCTTTATGAGAATTAATGTAGAGGCGAGAGCTACACATAGCGGACATCATCCTTGGTTGCATAATATGATACACCCGAAGATGATATCCATCAGGTGTAGAGACCAATGCAAAGAAAAATAAAATTAACAAAAAAAAAACATGTTATTGTGATGAATGGATGGACTGGGTAAGTGGGCTATGGCACTACGTAATAATAAGTAAGTCCATAGTTTCCCCTATGGACTTACTTATTATTACGTAGTGTAGGTATCATTATATACATATATATGTCTAGTCCATCCCAAATATACCTGGCCGCCCTGTTGTACTTCATTGTTTGTCAGCATTTCCTTCTGTATCATATTATGTCTTTGTGTGTTACAATAAAGAGTTATCTATCTATACTTACAACTAAAAAAAGTTACTTAGGTTAATAATTTGGATTCTTACGCCAACGCTACTACCAACTTACTTAACAACTGTATTTTCTTATCTAAAATCATTAAGCTTCTGCCATTAAATACATTTTTACAATGTACCTAAGTTAAAATTATTACTAGTATTTACAAAATGTAAGTACAAAATATACACGAAGCAGTTGCTATCTGCAGACCGTTGCGTACGATCTAGAGACAGCTCAACTGATCCAAATCAGTGCCAGTCGGAAGCGTCCCCAAGACACTGGCTGCCCCGCGCTGGCTGTATGGCAGCGCTGCTGATGCACTGCGCCGGATACTCACCAGCCCTTGGGTCACGCGCCGCTTCGTTATGAATTTTGAAAACCCGCAAGGCTTCGGTCGGTACCCAACGGACGGATTATATTTTTTAAAAAGTTTTGTGTACATTGAACTTTTTCAGTTCTAATAATTTGGATTCTTACGCTAACCTTACTTACCCTATAATATTTTTTCTTGATCCAAACATTAAAACAACTTATGAAGAAACATTATTCTTTCTTATGTAGAAATATTAATATTATTAGTTGAATACTATATTTTTTTCTTACAAAATGAAAAAGTTTTGTGTAAAATTATTGAACTATTTCAGTTCAAATAATTTGGATTCTCAAGCCAATGCTAACGGTGCTTAACTTAATATATTTTTAACTTTATCCAAACATAAAAACAACTTAAGAAGAAATATTATTCTTTCTTATTTAGAAATATTAATAATATTATTTGAATACTATATTTTTTTCTCACAAAACGAAAAAGTCTTGTGTGAAAACATTGAACTATTTCAGTTCAAATAATTTGAATTCTTACGCTAATGCTAACCTTACTTGCCCCAAAAAGTTTTTTCTAGATCCAAACAATAAGACAACTTAAGAAGAAACATTATTCTTTCTTATTTAGAAATATTAATATTATTTGTTGAACAATATTTTTTTTTCTCACAAAACGAAACAGTCTTATCTGAAAACATTGAACAATCTCAGTTCAAATAATTTGAATTCTTACGCTAATGCTAACCTTACTTGCACCAAAAAGTTTTTTTTCTAGATCAAAACATAAAAACAACTTAAGAAGAAACATTATTCTTTCTTATTTAGAAATATTAATATTATTTGTTGAACAATATTTTTTTTCTCACAAAACGAAACAGTCTTATGTGAAAACATTGAACAATCTCAGTTCAAATAATTTGAATTCTTACGCTAATGCTAACCTTACTTGCCCCAAAAAGTTTTTTCTAGATCCAAACAATAAGACAACTTAAGAAGAAACATTATTCTTTCTTATTTAGAAATATTAATGTTATTTGTTGAACAATATTTTTTTTTCTCACAAAATTAAACAGTCTTATGTGAAAACATTGAACAATCTCAGTTCAAATAATTTGAATTCTTACGCTAATGCTAACCTTACTTGCACCAAAAAGTTTTTTTTTCTAGATCAAAACATAAAAACAACTTAAGAAGAAACATTATTCTTTCTTATTTAGAAATATTAATATTATTTGTTGAACAATATTTTTTTTTCTCACAAAACGAAAAAGTCTTGTGTGAAAACATTGAACTATTTCAGTTCAAATAATTTAAATTCTTACGCCAAGACTTTTACTTACTTACTGTTTTAAAAAATGTCTTAAACAAAACATGTATATTCTTAATGGAAAATAACGAAAGGCTCATTTTGAAGCATTTAAAATTCTTAATTCAATTCCATTGTATACTCCTACAAAAACTAATTTTCTTGAACAAAAAAATGTAAAACTTTCCTAATTCTTGAAGTTGAGAAACGTAAATTTATCAAATCGGAGAACATATTGATTTTATTTTAAGAATATATTCTCCAGTTAACAGATTTTGATATTTCAGTTTAAGTCTATTTGTGCAACTTTTGGTTCAAAACTATAAGGCTCTTGAACTCGAACAACTTATTCTCATATTAAAACACATGAAAATCTTCATTTAAGATATTACTTTTCATTCAGCTAACACTCCAAAACACTTGAATTAAGAAATATTGTTTTATTTGTAGTAAATATATTAAGAATAATACTGTTCTTCGTAGAGAATATCACTTTTGTTGAGTTGAGTAATTATTGTTAATTCAAGTAAATATTTATTTGACATAAAACAATATTCCTAAGAATAATAATATTCTTGATGGAAAACTAATTCCGCAAGCTTTTTTTTCCGTGTACTATTTCGA